>JBDJHY010259060.1:0-10534 GCA_039654485.1 Withania somnifera
TTAGTAACATAAATACACTCCTTCAATTCCCGTTCACTCACACGGTTATCGAATTCAATAACATAGCAAGCACAAGAATGCTTCTAAAAGTGGCTAGCAATTAGAAACGCAGTTATATTAAAATAGAAGAACAATAGATTAATAGGAACAAACAGCGTTATATTAATTATAATCCATACGTGGTGTGTGAACCACAAGCCTTATAATTAGGGTTTTAGCCCATACAATACATAATAAATAAGGAGTTCATGTTTAATAAATACAGTAAGTAAATTGTATGAATAGTCTTCACCCTTGGTGCAATAGTGATGTTTTCTTTTTAGGGTTTCCCTTCTCCTCTTTTGATAGCCTCTTTTCTTTTCCCCCACCAGTCATCTATTTCAATCCTCCTTAATTATGCCTTTAAAAAGTGCCTCTTAAGGGTTTCTGAACTTCTTGGTGAAAAGATCAAATTGCCCTTAATAAGCCCAGTTAAAATAAATCCAGTCGTTATACATGAAACCGGGTCACGATACTGATCACGTCATGATCAATATTGTGATCAACATATTTTTCCTGGAATTTCTTCTTCACTTCTTGACTTGTCTTTGGTTTGACTAGTTTTCTTCCATATTTCCATAATATCCTAAAAAAACTGCTAATCACATCAGTTAGAGGTATTTCCACATAATCACTACAAAACCATCACATAATACGATTACCCTCAAAACAAAGTTAATTAATACGAGTTATATGGCGTTTTGATAGGTAAAACTGCCTATGATCAGTTATTCTACTATGGAACTTAATCACTAAACAATTGTATTACGATGGGGTGGATCATTATAGTGTACCTCTGAATTTATCCACTTAAAGATCAGTATTTGATTAACAAATGAGATTTTCTTGATTAAATTAGCCCAATATGTTTGATATGTTTTGGTGTGTTCATCGAAGTAGGGTTAATTAGAGCAACATAGTTCAATTTTGTTATTGTTGATTCTATGGGGTAATGGGAATAAATATGGTGGTTAATGGGTTGAGGGGTAGAAATTAGGAAGTGAAAGCAATGGAAGGTGTCAGGACAACCACCTTAGGTAGTAGGCCATCAGTCACGACAGGTCAAATTAAGAAAGTTTTGGGTTAGAAATTAGAAGAGTCAAGAGAGCATTTTGATTTTTTTTCTAGGTAAAAGTCACAATATGGTAAACTATTTTGAATAGGTCAGGTTTTAATGTTAGTAATGGTATTAATTAGTCGAAAAAGGGTCAGAATTACCCCTATGCTTTAATATAAACGTTATATTTACCCTTCATTATACTATAGGTTATTTATATCCTATCAATCACAAAACTTATCAAATATACATCTAATTGAATGGAAACCCCCGAATAAAAATAAATGGCCGATTTTACTAAAATTTTCTGACCAACTTCTATAACCCAATTCTGATCCCAATGCTCTTCACTCCATTTCTTCTTCCACCTCCACCCAAAGCCTCTCGTACCACAGTTGAAACCACAAAAACCTAAATCATATTCAAGTTACTTCAATTCTTTAAAAGCAATGAAAATTATTGATTTTCATGTTCTTTCTTCGATAATTTTTTCATAATTTGAAAAAAGAGATGGGTTTTTCAACTTTCTCAACACCTAAAAGTAGAGGTTTTAATCTTTCATCTCATAAGTTATTATGAAAAAATCAACATTAATTTACAAATCTAGCATAACCAAAGAATCACTTCAGAAGATTTACACTATAAATCACCTAGCCAAATAACACTTGCTACTTGGATTCCAAATACTTGTCAGAAAATTGCAACTCCTTCCATTGTTGAGGTTTGGTTAATAACGGATGTAAAAATTTATCGATGTTTCATCACTCAAATCAAATGGTTGTTGGAAGATTTGGTTGTTATTGATTGATTGGAGATTATACTAGAGTCTGAATCAATTTGGTGGTGCTTTTGGTTGGATTAATTTGTTTCTTCCGATGTGAAAGTCCTACAAAATATTTTTGTGTTCTTGATTTTTAGGTGGAAATTAAGTTTGGATTCTGTAACTTCTTAAACTGTGATTACTTTTTAAGCTGGGATTGACCTTTGTCTAGTTCTTGTTATTGGGTATTGAAAAATTAGACGAAAACTTCATACATGGATTTTCTAATCCATGGAAAATTGAAATTGATTGGTTAATTATAGAATCTTTATCTCAATACAAACAAACAGTCTTTGATTCCATGCTTTGAATGTGATTTAACAACTCAGTTATCAGGTAGTCAAAATTTGGTAGACCTTAATTTGATGGTTCGGGTGGCTAGGGCATGGCTAGGGATTTACATTATGAAACTAGTCATGACCCAATGACTTTACCTAAGATCAAGTTTAGTTAAAGGCATCCTACCAAGGTGGGCATGTCCGCAGGGCATGGCACATGTTGGGAGGGCATGATCAAGACCTTAGTAGTAGTTTGTATAAAGAATACAAAGTAGTGATTGTCCAAGGCATGAAAAATGGTAATCAATCTAATGAAAAATAAGGCTATGACATGGCATGTTCTTGGCTAAGTCAATTTCGTGGGAAATTGTTTAGACAAGGTGGGTTTGATACTGACAAGGTAGTGGCATGTGCAACGGAGCAGTCACCCTGGGCCTTGGTGCAGTATTGGCAGATCAGGTTGCCAAGTGTATACTGGCACTAGGCATGTGCCTTGCACATGCTGGCAATTGGAAATTACAATAACATTTGACTTTGGAGGAAATTATAGTTGTTGTAATATTTGAATTACAAATTTGAATGTTTGTCTTATTAGTGGGGCATGGAAACTGATTTAGGATAATGACATGTGTCTGGCATGTGTTGTTCATGTGCCTTCCATATGATAGGTATCAGTGGCCTATAAATAGGTCCTGACAGGTTATCATATGCAGGAGAGAAAATCTAGTTATCCTGGTCAGTTTTGTGAGGATATCTTTTATGTGTTTCTTTAAAATACGAGTTAATACAAAGTTGGTAAGTGATTTCCTGTATATGCTTGTGTTGATTTTATTTAATAAGCCTAGGAAAACCAAGTCTTAAGTAGAAAAAAAGAGGTTTGAATCCATAGGTGTATTGTTTCCGTCTGGGTATAAATCTAAAAAAGAAAAGTTGACCCTATAACAATTAGTGTCATAGCTTTGTGCTGTGATGGCTGGCTAAAGTAATTATAACGAGTTACATAAAAATATGGAAAGGGTGGAAGTCATTATTGTCATGGCAGATAGTGCAGACAAACTGGTTGATGTCATGACTCAAATTCATAGCATAAATGCAGAATAAACAAGTTTCCAAACTACTGTTGATGGCTAGTTTTCTATCCTTGTTGCTGGTAAAAAAAATATGGAAAAACATATAGATGGACCGTTGAAGAAAAATGAAGATCTTAAGGAGGATGGTGGTCTTTCATCGAGTTGTTGCAAATTCACCACGTGGTGGTGATGAACAAGTCAAAATTAAAATTCCAAAACCAAAGTACTTTGATGGTGTTTGTGTTGCCAAGGAACTATAAAATATCTTATGGGACTTGATAATTACTTTTTCACTGCACATGTTCCTGAAAAGTACAAAATGACTATGACAGTTCACTATTTCAGTAATGATGCAGTGTTGCGATGGCACACCACAAATCTAGATGATTCAAGTACTAGAAAACCTAAGTGTGATACATGGGAAAATTTGAGGGATGACTTCATGAGAAATTTCTACCTAGTAACTTCTTTTGTGTTGCTAGGGATAGATTACAGTGGCTGAAAGAAGTTGGCTCCATTGGAGAGTATGTGAAGGAATTTCATCCTTGATGCTTGATATTCCGAACATGTATAATGAAGATAAGTTCTACAACTTCATTTATATAATGAAAGGTTGGGCATAAATTAAACTGTGTAGACTTAAGGTGCAAAATCTACCAAGTGCAATTAGAGTGATAGGTGTTTTAATCGATTTCTAGTCAACTAGTGTTGTACTTGATCCTCTTTCTTATTCAAAAATGAAGAAAAAGGAAAAGGGCTAAGACTGGAAGAAAGAAAACTGTAGGTATGAAGGAAACAACAATGGCAAGGGAAAGATAGAAGATGGTGCGACTAGTCAAGGAAAACAAAAAATGTTTGCTGGACTTGCCAAAAAACTGGGCATTAGGCAAGCAACTGTCTAAAACAAAGGATAATCAGTGCCCTTTTGGCTGAAGAGGAAAAATAGACCAAGGGATAGGAAATTGCTTCCAATGTCAATCCAGTACATTTGTTGAACAAATTGTCCAACATGAATGTAGTGGATATGAAAGAAGATGATGTTGCTGAAAAGGTTGTCTTGATCAAACACTATTGAATGTGTTGATGATCTGTCAAGTGCCTATGGTACTTTAATATATATTGACACGAAAATTGGGGAGAAAAGTGTTTCCACTATGGTGGATACGGTTGATAATCATACTTTTTTCCCCAAGGATCATGAAGGAATATGAAATATGAATTAAAGGTAACCATTTATGCAACAAAAATGAAGGCTATAAATTATGCAACCCAAAGAGGCTATGACATGGAACTAAACGTGCCACTTTTCATGGGCTAGACTACATACTTGACTGTAGCGCTTCTTGATGATTATAATGTCTAGTTGGGTATTGATTTTATACGGAAATTCAAAGTTACTCTGATTCCTCACTTGGATGGTTTGATGTTTATGGGTGAAAAAGACCCTGGTTTTGTGAAAGGTATTCGACCCTTTTATGAGGGAAAGAAAAAAAACATACTAGAATTGTTGCTCCATTGTCTTCCATGGCTTTTGAAAAGGGCTTAAAGAAGGATAAACTGCATATCTTGTTGCTTTGGTTGAAGCGAAGCCTGATGTGTAGATTGAAATTCCAAATAGTATTGCTAAGTTAAAAATTTGAGGATGTGATGCTAACAGAAACTTCCTAAAGAGTTTCCTCCATGAAGGGAAATTGATCACATAATTGAACTAATTCCTAGATCAGTGCCTCCTACACACCCTCCTTATCGTATGTTTTTATTAGAGTTGTCAGAATTAAGGAAGAAATTATCTAAATTGCTTAAGGACAGACTTGTCCAGCCTTCGAAGCCTCCCTATGGTGCTCGAATTTTATTCCTAAAGAAGAAGGATAAAAGTCTATGAATGTGTGTGGACTGTCGTACACTGAACAGAGTGACTGAAAAGAACAAGTATCTAGTGTCGCTGGTTCAAGACTTGATGGATAAACTGTCTAAGGCTAGTTTATTTTCTAAGTTATATTTGAAGGTATGGATGATTACAGGTTCTCATAGAAGAGGGGGATGCCCCAAAGATCAATTGCGTTATGGTACCTATGAATTTCTTATAATGTCGTTTGGGCTAACTAATGTCTTGAAAAATTTCTGTAACTTAATGAATAATGTTCTTTACAAGTACCTTTATAAATCTGTAGTTGTTTACTTTGATATAGTCATTTATAGTATAACACTCGAAGATCATTTGTTGTATTTGAGGAATAGGCTGCAAAGACTTAAAGAATATCAACTCTATCTCAAGATGGAAAACTATGAATTTTCTTGTCGCCAAATAAAATTTTTGGTCTATTTGGTTAGTGAAAACCAGGTGCGCATGGACCCCAAAAAAGTACATTCTATAATGGATTGTCAAGCACCAAGAGGAGTCAAAGAATTACAACCCTTTCTAGGATTAGCAAACTACTATCAGAAGTTCATTGTTGGTTATTCAAAGAAGGCTTCCCCATTGACTGATATATTAAAGAAGAATGTTAAATGATCTTGGTCCAAAGCAAGTGATAAGTCATTCAAGTCTAAAAAATCCATTGCTTTCGAACCAATTTTTCAGTTGGTTGATTTTGATTTTCCATTTGAAGTACACACAGATATTTTGAATTATACAATCGGTAGTGTATTAGTATAAGAGAATCATTCAGTAGAATTTGAGAGAAAAAAATTGAATCATTCGAAGCAACGATATTCTTCTAATGAAAAGGAGATGTTGGATGTACTCCATTATCTTTAAGTATGGCGGGTGTATTTGCCAAGAATGAATTTTATTGTCAAAATAGACAATTTGGCCAAAATATACTTCAAAACTCAACAAAAATAGATTTTATAGTAGGCTAGACGACTGGATATCCTTGATGAATATGACTTCGTTTGGATACACAAACCAAGAAAAAAAAATCAAGTTGCGAATGCATTGAGTTGGAAAGAGGTATTTGTTGCAGTTTACACAATCACTACACTTGAATCTAATTTATTAAATAAGATAAAGTTTAGTGTTGGTTTTGATTAATTATATCAGAAATTGATGAATCAAGTTAAAGAAGGGATGGTTAAATAGTATTGGATTGAGGTTGATCTGTTGTATTTAAAGGGGGGGAGGGGAAATTGTGTGCTTCAAGGTGATGGGATACATAGAAAACTCTTAAAAGAAATACATGATGTTGTCTATATTGGTCATCCAGGTGTTGATAGAATGATGACATTATTTTTCCGACACTAATTCTAGCCAAAAATAGACGATAACATTTAGGCCTATATAAAGTATTGTCTTGTATGTCAACATGATAAGACTGAATAAAGAAAGAAAGCGAGGTTACTACAACCTCTACCTATTGTAGAATGTCCATAGGCTTCTGTTTCTATTGAGTTTACTAGCAGTTTTCCAAAAGTAGAGGGTAAAGCATCAATCATGGTTGTGGTTGATAAATTTTCAAAGTATGTTATTTTCATTGTCGCTTCTACTTTTTGTTCATCAGAATAGCCGCTAATTACTCTACGAGTATGTAGTGAAAAACTTTGGAGTTCCATTTGATGTGAGTGATCGAGATACTCGATTCATAGGTTATTTTTGGAATACATTGTTAAATATGATGGGAACTGAATTGAAACTGTCAACTACAAATCAACCACAAACAGATGGACAAATAGAAAGAATTAATCATATGCTTGAAGAGTATTTAAGACACTATATGGCTACAAGTTAGAAAAAGTGGGTGGAATTGTTAAACAGTATGCAGTTTTGTTATTGGTGTTAGGTAGGCAACCTAACACACCACTGAAGTATCTAAGTCAAAGAAAGAGGAAAAGTGTCCTTCTTCTTACTAAGATAGCAAGAGTTTCTAGATGAAGCATAAGATAGTTATAGAAAGGCAACAAAACGGATAAAGAAGTACGCTGATACAAATCGGCATGCTTTGAAATTATAGGTTGGTGATAAAGTATTGCTAAAACTTACTCTAAAAATATGGAAGAAAATCATTATCAAGACGATTCATCATGGGAGGATTTCAAAATATGATAGACCTTTTAAAGTGATGGAACGAGTTGGTGAAAAAGCTTATCGGTTGAACCTATAGGGTAGACTAAAGATCCACTCTATTTTCCATATGAGTTTTATGAAGTTGTTTTATAAAGATGTTGAAGAACCATTATGGTCGACATCCAAATATGCTCTTCCTGTTGTGAGGCAGTAGTATAAAGAGAAGATAGAGACGATTTTGGACCATCAGACTTTGGGACAAGGAAATAAGAATAGGCAGACAAAATTTTTGGTTCAGTGGAAGGGCAAACAAGTATGTGATGCTACTTGGGAGAAGGGCCTCATTGTGGTAGTTTGAAGACAAATTCAATGCGTATTTAGATTCTGCCTTGTCGAGGTCGACGAGCTCATCTGGTGGGGAAGTTTTCCATCCTCTCAATTTGATGGTTCAGGCATCTCGGGCATGGATAGAAATTTAAATGATGAACCTAGCCATGACCTAATGACTTTGGTTAATATCAAGTTCAATTAAGGCCATTTTACTGACATGGGCATGTCACCAGGGCATGGCATGTGTTGGAAGGGCATGGAAAGACAACAACTATGGCATGGCTAAGGTATGCAAGGCAATGATTAGCTAAGGCATGACAAGGGCTAAGCAAGCTAAGGCAAAATAAGGCTAAACAACGCTATGACATGGAAATTTTGTGGCTAAGTCAAGTTCATGGGTTATGGTTCATACAAGGCTGGTTTGATGTTGACAAGGCAGTGGTGTGTGTACGGGAATAATTGCCCAAGGCCCTGGTATAATATAGGCACAATAGCCTTTCAAGTTTATGCTGGCACTGGGATGTGCCTTGCACATGTTGGCAGTTGGAAATTGCAACCACCTTGGTCTTGGGAGGGAATTATAGCTATTGAAATATTTGAACAACAAATTTGGATGTTTATCAGTTAGGCATGTTTACTGATTTAGGATAATGTCATGTGTCTGCCATGTGTTGGGCATGTGCCCATCATGTGACAGGCAGTAGTGGCCTATAAATAAGCCTTAGATGACACAGGTAGGAGAGAAAATTTGTCTGTGTTGGTCAGTCTTGTCAGACTGTCTTTTGTGTGTTTCTTTGTAACACGAGTTAATATAAAATTGAAAAGTGATTTCCTATATATGCTTGTGTTGGTTTCATTTCACAAGCCTAGGTAAACTAAATGCTGAGTGAAAATAGAGGGTTGAAGCTATAGGTGTGTAGTTGTCGTGTGGTGTAAATCTGAAAAAGAAAAATTGACCCCATAATAGACTCCATGGTGGAATTGGTGGTGGTCAAAGTCCATGGTGGTTGTTGTCCTTGGTGTCGTCGGCACCGATGATGGTATAAGGGTGGAAGTTCCTTTAGGAATGTATTCTTTCATAGATGAAGAGAAACATATTATGTAATTCGTGGGTCGGTCGGGTAATTTAAGTAATACCGGTTATTTATTTTATTTGGGAATTTTCGTCGAATTAGGGGTATATTTGATAAGCTTTATGACGGCGAATGAATAAATATTCCTATAATATAACGAAGGGTAAATTTATTAAAGTATACGGGTAATTTTGACCCTTTTCCCTACTTAGTCCATGTTGGTTGATAAATGTTAAATTTGGAGTTAAGTGCCTGAAAATTTACAAGACATGTTAGCATGATTTTGGGGCCTAAAAACAATTTCTGTGACAAAACAAAACTAAATTACTACATATAATTTAGTTGTGACTTTTTAGACAAATAAACTCCACCAAAATTTAAGAAACAAATCCTATTTTATACTTGAATTTACGATATATTGCGCACATCCAATCACTCAAAATTATGGATCGTCTCCCCAGTTGGAAAGCCTTAATATATATATATATATATATAAACAGAAGATAATTAAAAAAAGAAAAAAAATCCAACGAAGAAGAGACGTAATTTGGAGTGGAAGGTAGTGTGAAGTCATTCGTAATAATAAAATATATAATCGAGACAAGAAGCAAGAGGATCATTAAAAGCCGCTAATGAGTAGTACGTCCACTTGCAACTCCAACTTGCAATTAATTAATTTAGCTCCTTCAAATATATTCAAAGTCCATAACACAACAAAGAGTAATGAGATGTGGTGATACCAGCTATATATTATTGCTGCAACTTGCATATCTTCCTTCATTTAAAAAGGAGCAAACAAATGTTGAAAGTATACAATCAGCTAATTGGTCTCTCTTTCAATAAAATTAAAAAAAAAGGTTTGTTCCAACTTACAACAACCCCAAGTGTTTGATTCTCGTCATGTTTTGTTATTTGGTTTATACAACTATATAGTTCTTCAATTTAATTTATAAATATTAATAACGTATACAATTCACATATTATCATATATTCTAATGCTTCCACCCCTCAAAAGGAAATTCTTAGGTTTCACACCTACTTTCCACCATTCTATCCTTTTTTTTTACATCCCTTATTAGTTGTCACTATTTTACTAAGTACCATATTGCGAATCTAACCTGTTAAATAACTCGAAAATGACAAGCAAGGTGATAAATATGTTTTTACCATTGAATTTTCATAACAGATAGTGGAAGTATAAGAGTTTTTTTTTCATATTTTTAGTTCAATTTAGTCGGATATTTTGGGGATTATTCCACTTCAATTAAGATTAATCATATCAAATTTATTATGCAAAATTATTTATATTATTAAGTTATCTTAATTTGATAACGCAGAATACATACATACATAAATATATGTATGTATTATACACACATACTCTTGTGAACAGCACCAAAGTTAGTAGGAAGGTCGTAGGAAGACTCGCAGGAGCAGCTGCTATTGTTTGCTCAAAGATTTTACGAGGTACCATTATCGTGCAGACAACTAATCTTGATTAACTTAACCAATAAACTAATCATTTATAATTAAATAAACCTATATTAATCAGCATCGTAATGGGTACATCGTACTTGGTTTCGTCTGAACATGTATAGAGATGTGTGATTACTAATATTATTCCGTAAGCAAGATATTCAAGCATAGCTCGCTAACTAGCATTACTAATACATTCAAGCCGCCTAAATTATTTGCTCCATTCAGATCGGTCAGTCACGTGAATTCTACAACAGCAATTTTCAGGTTGATTTATACGCATCTAAATTATTCTATAAAAAAAATATTTATCCCTAACAAAATATTTATCCCTAAATATTCTAACACTCCTCAAGCTGGAGAATATAAATCATATGTACCCAGTTTG
>JBDJHY010259070.1:0-10534 GCA_039654485.1 Withania somnifera
CCCTGGTCTAGGCTGGTGGCTTTAAAGCCAATCTAGGTAGGCTGATTATTATGTGTTCTACATGAGGTGTTGCATATGAGTAGGACATATGTGGCTACTTGGCCATTGAATGGTTAGTCTATGTTTTACCAGAGGTGTTGCATATTATGTGTATGGCTACTTGTCCATAGATAGACGAATATGGCTTTCCTAGATAGTTAGCTGTCTTATGTGATGATATTATACTTTTCCAGATACGACTTTGTTGGGTAGTTAGCAGCCCTATGATAATATCATTCCCAATCTCCGTGCAAGCTTGGGAATGAGTTGTATTAGACTGAGCTATTATAGCTCTGTATTTTCCACTGTATGAGTGTGTACTTGGCCTTTAAGGGCATCCTCTAGGCAGTTACGACATCTTTAGTGCGGTTACTCATTGCTCAGTACTGTGTTGGGCTAGGAGAGTATGTACCTTGTGACTAGGGATTTGCAACCATCATATGGACTCCAATTAGCAACCTTAGATCAGTTTAGCCTGTTTATTGGTTTTGTGTAGAGAGCATACATTAAATGTTTTAAAAGGTAACTTAATTTTTTCAGAGTAATAATTAGAAACTAATTTCATATATATTCATATCTTCCACAACTGAGCTCATGAGCAGTTTGGAGATATTTTCTCATACCATCGGAGGAAATTTTTCACTATCACTGTAATTTATGAAAATTGCCTACATGGCGACGGTTAGGTCTTACCAAGATTTGGATTCTTGCTACATGGTTGGACTGACTTTCCATTAAGATATTATATATGAGTTGAGCCTGAGTTTTTTCCTTTTAACCCTAATGACTATGGCATAGATTTAATTTTTACAAGGATTTGATATGTAGGATTAGGTCCTTCCATGGACCCTCTGTCACTTGGTGGATATGCCTAATATATCACTACTAAATAGGAGTTACTTCCTAGGAGAAGGGTATACTGGAGTAAGAAGGGTAAGTATATAGGAAAGCTTTCGTAGGTCAGCTCCTAGCAGAGTCTTGTACTGGGAGGGTGTGTACAGGCACTTATTTATGTGGTATGCAGTTTGAGTCCTCCGTGGGTACCTCTTGACTCGAGAGTATCCTAGTGATGGAGTATGTTGACACTTATTCCTGTGATATGTGGTTCAACTCCTTCATGGCTACCTCTTAATTCAGGAGTATTCTAGAGAGAGAGCATACTAACACTTGTTTACTTTTCTAGCACCTCTTTGCATTGCATCTCTACATATTGACTTGTACTTTTCAGGACTTTGGAGGGAGTACCTGTTGGATTACTTGTTTCTTGGGAGTACTTACTGGCTGAATGGGTTGTTGTCCGATTTTTTTGCTAGTAGACTTGTTTGTTCCTTTCTGTCTCTTGTAGATACTGCCTGTGCACTTTCTATATTTTCTATTAGTTTAGTTTATTGATGGGTTTGTATTCTCTTATTGGTACGTTCTTTTGCTAGTTATGTTGGAGCTAAAGTTACATGTCTTGTTTGGTTATGATTTTCTTGTGGATTAGGTTCTGTGTGTAGTGCCTTGATAGTCCTTTCCTTCATCCTTGATAGATGATATTGCACACACTAATAGTTGATCCTCAATTGCACTTACTAGATATTGATTCAGTTACCCCTTTCTGTTGTCTATTATTTGCCACTACCCTATTTGATTTTGATTACTCTTTACCTTGCTTATGCTTACTTTTTCCAGTCATCCTATGATTCTTACTAGGTACCCGTTATTTTTGGTACTCTTGCTACACTTCTGCATCTTTTTATGATATAGGTTTTATTACTAAACATCAGGATGGACACGATTATGCGTGTTACAAACTGGATGGTACACAACTTGGTTTTGCAAGATATCGTACTAACAGTTGTAGAGATGGTCGGCTAGTTTGTGTGTTTTTTCAGAATATACTGTGAGCAGTGGTTGTTCATGCTTGTTGGCCCTCTTTCTGTCTCTATAGTTGTTCTACTTGACGCTTGGATAGCTATTTTGTAGTTTTCCCCCGTTATGGGTCATATTTTGTACCTTTTTTATATATAGATGCTCTACAACATTGATACAAGGTTCTGGGGAGTCATGTTCAGTTGTGTGTTTTTGTAGTTTGCTTATATTTCTTCTATTCATCTCCCTTCCCCTTTTCTTTTGGTTTCTTGGTACTGGCCCATCCCTGCGTGCTCTGGGCCAGAGTTAGGCTTGTTTACATATGAGATGTAGATGCCATCACAACTTGATTTTCGGGTCATGATACCTCAGTGATGAATTTGTCTAATTTTGTGTATTTTAAGCTTTTTGGAGTTCATAAGTTTGACTTAAGTTGACTTTTCATGATCGGAGCCTCAGGTTGAAAATCCGACTGCACCATCAACTCTAGAATGTTGAATTTAGATTAAGTTTGTTATTCGCTCAAGCCTCGACCCAACCAAACTCATTTCGAGTATTTGATTGGAATTCAAGGAACTTTAAGTTGTGAGTTGATTTTAGTCAATATTTAATCAAAACAATCTTGGATCAAAATTTCATCTATGTGTTATCATCAGAATTTCGTTCCCATGCAGGTAGCATAGTTGGGTTGCGTTCATGTGGTTTCGAACATATTTCAAGTATATGGGACTTTTGGAGGGTTTTTCATATATTGGTGCAATCCTCAGATCCTCTCTATTTTGAGGAGAGTGGTTGCATTCATGAAGACCTAGCCAGATTGATCCTTACATTTGCGGTTGATTCAACGTGTACGTGAAGAAAAGACATTGGATCGAATGTCCTCCCTTACCTTTTGTTTTCATGGGATAGTCACCACATTCACGGTGGGTTGGATGAGTGATGGACTGTGTCCACATTCAGGTAGTTGCATTCGTATAGGCTAAACCCCTGGAAATATTTAAACCTCAAAACCTGATGTTTTCTCAATTTTCTACACCCTTTCACTTCAAAACTTAATTTTCCTCCATTAATCGACCTTGGGTTTTTGCATGTAACCTTGGGCGGCATTGGAAACAATATTTTTTATTATTCTAAAATTATTGGTAAGTTTCCACTTTAATTTCTTCCAATTTCATCCAAAATTCCCAAATTTCACCAAGTTTATTCTTCACTTTAATTCGTTGATTTTAGCTCATCTCTTGCTCTTCTTAGTTCCAAATTTTGGGTATGAGTGTGTGGAAACTTTTTGTTACTTTGTGTTCATAGTTTCGGGTTTACAGGGGCATTTTGAGTCAAAATTTGACCCCAACCATAGTTATAGATTTATGCGTATCATCTGACTCATATTAATTCATAGATTATTATTTTTCTAATTTTGTGATTGTTCAGGGTTTCTTGGTATATTTTTGGAGCTATAGGAGTTGTTTGCGCTACCTTCTTCTGTATTTAAGAGCTTATCTTTGGACACTATGGCTTAACATTCTGATATTCGTTTTATATTTTGAATAACTATGGTAATTAGCTTTCTTTGGTTAGGTTTTTAGGCTTGGCACCCCTGACTCTATCCCTTGTTTGGTCTATTTCGTGGTTATTCTTTGGTGTTGCATTTGCGATTATAGTTTATATTATGACCCTGTAGGTCTCTATTAACTTTGGAATATATATAGGGGATAAGATCCATCTATTCTTTATCTTATAATTTTTTTTTGTGTGCAGGGATTAGATGGTTCTAGATTGTTGTAATTACCGTTCCTATACAAGGCCAACATGACTTGTTTGAGATATTATATGTGCTTATACATGGAATTTTCATGAAAACTAGTTTTATGTAATAGTTTCTACTATTTTATGGACAAGAGCCTCGCGTCACTAATTTTGAAACCATGTATGGCATTGAGGGACTGTTTTCAGTATATGAGATTAAAAGGAGTATTAAATAATGATTTTACCAAATTTTAATGATAAAATGCCAAGTCAAGATGTAAGTTTTGAGATAGTACTAGACTTGGTTGTAGCCAAGGTCTATCCATTGATATTTATTTGGATTTTAGACCTGGTTTTGGCTGGGAACGGTTGCTGATACTTAAATTTGAGTAGATCCAATCGAGGTTTGAGTATAGTTAACTTTATGAGTTGTATACAGTTGAAGCCTCCACAGACCCTACCAATCCAGGATTGCGAGCGATCAGAGGAGGAGTATACGGGGGAGTAGAGGTATATAGATTGTGACCTTCCATGGGTCCTTCCTATTGGGCTTGTGAGTTCGGAGGGGGAGCATACGGGTTTACTTTACTCAAATTATTTCATAATATTCTGCATATTCTATCCTTGAGTGCTAGTTGTGTATTGTACTCTCCGGTCATATGGGAGGCCAAAGGGTTTGCATTCACTTATTTGTATATCTGGGCGTATGGCAGGCCGTTTGTATTTTCCTTTACTTATTATTGCACTGAGTTACTTTTAATTTTTGATTATTTCATTCGGTCTCCTTTCATGCATTTTGTTGCTTCTATCCTTGTTATAGTTATCCATTCTTTCCCATTCCCATATTTGAGGTTATCGGTATACTGCCATATTTTTCATTTATTATCTTTATTTTTGAGTTATTGAGCATGGATTTGGGTACATAGTTCACTTTTTTTCCAAGATTCTTGATATTTATTAGCTATGTTTTTGGGTTAATTACCTGTTTATCGTGTTAGATAGTTGCTCTATATTTTCTCTACGTGTTTGGTTTTCGTGACCTGTCTTTCATTATTTGTCTATTTACTATTTTTATTTCTTATATAGACCCAGTCAGCCGATGATGCTTACTGGGTACCTGATTTCTTAGGCTTTTTGGTACTCATACTACACTTCTACATCTTCCGGGTGCAGGTCCAAGTATGATAGTAACTGTTAATTTTTAGTTTGTGCTAATATTCTTGACTGGAGGTAGACGGAGACTTCTAGTGTTTGGAGCTTTCCTTAACCGTGCTTTATCACTTTATCCTATTATTTCATACTTTTAGAGACAAATGCTTAATTATTATTATCAGACTTGTATCACTTTGACAGTCTGTTATAGTGGATCATGTACTAGATATCAACTTTTTGTATGATGTTTAATTGTATTAGACTTCCTATTATTCCTTGCCTTTTAAATTTATGTTTAATATTTTGCTTGCATTATATTCTAACCCTTACATACTTCTTTGGTGGTTCGCCTACGGTGGATTATAAGTTCGCTCATGACTTGTGAAATTTGGTCGTGATAAATTGGTATCTGAGCTCTAGGTTTGTTCGTATCCTTGGTATATAAGCTAGTGTCTAGTAGATTCCTGTTGATCAGGTACAATGACGTCTATGTCCTATCTTTGGTAGGGTACAGTGATATCTTTGGAAATCGGTCTCTTTTTCATTTCTATGAAAAACATTACAACCTAGTCCATCTCTTAATAATCTCATTTATTCTTGTTCACTCTTTCGCAAATGTCACGTACACACTCATTGGAAGTATTAAGAGATGGAGAGCCTAAGCTCATTAGAGGTAAGGTGCAAGCTCGTGGTTGAGGTTGAGGTCGAAGGCATACCCGAGTTACAGCACCTGATAGAGCTTCTTCTCCCATCAGTGCTCTAATTTTTCAGTATGAGCCTGTACCGGTTCAGCAACCAGCAAAAGAGAAGAGACTGACTATGTTTTCACTGATTCCATCTTTAGTTCTAGTTCTAACTCCTAACATGCGGGGCTTTCTGCTACAGCTTTTGGGTAAGTCGGGTAAGTCGGCTGGTGGGGTTCAAATATTAGTCCCGAGTCCTTTTGGTTTTGGAGTGCCACCATCCCCGAGTTCATTTGGTTTTGGAGTACCACCATCCATTTTATCTTTTCCAGTTCAAATGCCTTTATCACAGACTTATACTCCTTCAGCACCAGTATTACCAATTCCTTCGATTATTTCGCTTATGCCTTCTCACCCGCTTATGTATGACTCTAATCAAAAGGCTTTATATAGGTTTCTAATATTGTACCCTCCAAGCTTTACCAATATTTGAGTGAGGATGCTCGAGACTTTATAGAAAATTCCAAGAGGGGTTTTATAACCTCATGTCATGATCCAAAAGCCAAGTTTTGATGAAATCTACATCCCACTTGTAGAAAAGCCCCATCCCAAAGCAAGTAGCGATGGGCCAATATCAAGTGCCAAGAGAAAAGAAGAAGAAGGAGAAAAAGAATACATAAAATAAAGTAAATCCCCCAGAATCCTATGTCGTGTCTATCGAGCATCTATATACAGAATAGTACAATATAAAACCCATAACATGGCCAAACACTACAAAATAATTATCTAGACTCCAACTATAATAGGAGTGAAGACAAAAGGAAGATCGTCCATCATGAATGCCGAACTCTCACCATATCTACTAAAAGAGCACCAAACCATCTCGTATGATCGCGTCCACTCTGATAACTCATGCTAAGACATGTATCACAAAAAAAGCATAAATGTAGCACAAGTACCAAAACAACGGGTACCCAGCAGGAATCATAGGTCAATCGAGAAAAAGTAATCATAAGCAAGGTAAAGATCGATCATAAGAAAATAGGGTAATCACATATAATGAACAACAGAAAAGGGGTAACTACAGTAATAACTAGAAAGTGCAGTGAAGGATCAGCTACTAGTGTGTGTAGTATCAGCTAACAAGTATGATGGAACATCAACTATTAGGGTATAACACACAGGACCTCAGCCATAAGAAAATCATGACCAAAAGTAATACATACCTGAAGTTCTAATGTAACTAACACAAGGAAGGACCAATAAGAGAAAGAGGAACACTGGGAATATAACTACTGAATGTAATAGTAACTAAGGCAAGGAAAATAATAAAAAACATAGAAGAGTATCCACAAATTTTAGCTAATAACCAACACGTCAACACATAAGTAATCCAATGGGACTTGCCCTGTAACACCCGAGGAGTGCAACCAAGAGCAGTCTATGCAATGCAAAGTGGTGCTAAAAAGTCAATAGTTCCCATACGCACCCTTCCTGGCTCATAATTACATGGCAGAAGGACCCATGGAAGCTTCCCGTATACTTACCCGTCCTACTCCAATATACCCCTCCCCCTCCACGCAACATACCCTAGGAATAATGACCCAGGTGGGAAGGTCCATGAGGGAATTCAATTCCGCATACAAAATCCTCATATCTGTGTGCCAGATCCTTAGAGGAGTGACCAGGCCCATGTACACACAAAATCTCATAAAAAGGACAGCTATTGACATACTTATTAGGGAAAAAATGCCAAAGCTTAGGATCATCCAATATATCATATCTTAGAATAAAATCAAGTCCATCTAAATAGAAGAATCAGAACCACAGTAAAAATCCAACTACTTCCATGTAGGCAGTACCTAGAAATCAGAGTGCCAATGATAAAATAGATCAGGTAGTGCGAGGAAATATCTCTATATTGCTACCCCAGTCATGGATACATATAATGTATAAGAAATCAGTTTCTAGTTATTACTATCTTAAAATAAAGTTTCTTTTTAAAAATACTAATGCATGCTCGCAACATAGAATCAACCAATAAGCTAAAATGGTCTACGGTTGCAAAAGGGAATCCATAGAATGGATGTCAAGCCCTAGTAACAAGGTACACCCTCTCCTGGCCTAACTATGGTTTCAAGCCACGATTAATATCACCACAGATTCCACAACTTCCCAGATGACACCCATTAAGGGCTAAGTACACACCCGTATAGGAGAAAAATGAAGCTATCACAGCTCAGGCCAGTATAATTCACTCGCAGGCTTGCACCGGTCTAGGGGATAATATCATCACACAAGGATGTTGTTTATCCAAGAATCTATATACAAGTGAATGCATGCATACTAATCATACACAACACCTCACATAGAATACATAAAAATTATCCTATCTAGATCGATGCTAAATCCACCAATATAAACCAGGGGATGGCTACTAAGATATAACCACTAATATAATCCCCTCCCACCTAATATACGCTCCAAAGGTTATACTCCTCCCACAACCATACTATGTTGTAGAGTTAGCGTCAAACAAATGGGTAGGGAAACATAGCTCCAGGGTAAGTAACAAATTTAGAAGCCAACTAAATAGGCCACAGGCTAGATGAATAACCATAATGAGGCTCTAACTAGTAATCCCAGCCCTGAGATGGCACTTTGCCATACATATACAACACTAATACCTAGTTTGAAGAAAGTAGACTATAGCCTACTTAGCACTGGTGAAAACCTCAAAGGTCATGATTATGAACAAGTTTAATGCCATATGAATCTAGAAAAAACACAATCCATAAGTCGGGTGGAGTAAAATATGACTCATATTGCTATATGAATAATGGGGTTCGAAACCTAAACTAAAAATGGGTCTGTAAACCCTAATAACTCAAAAAAATTAAATATTTATAACAACACATAGAGCACATCTCATACATTATATGGTACAAAATAGGGCTCAAATTAACAGTAGAAACTGAAGAAACAAACACGTAAAGTTCATGTAATATAGAAAACTTTATTAAAATAGATAAAATAAAGAATACATGGTAGAAACGAGCACAGAATCGTTAGAAACAATTCCACTGATCAAAACTATGATTTAGACTCTTAATACTACTAAATTTTATCTTTAGATTCCAAGAAACTTTGGATAAACTTATGAAAGTTTGTCTAAGAAAATGAAAGAAAGCAATATATATAGCCCTTCTAGGTTGATCACGCAATTGCGAAGCAGGCCATGCAATCGTGACCCTGGCCATCTCACTTACCGCGATTGTAGACCTCAATCCCATGGTCGTGATGCACATTGGGTCTAGACTATGCTGTCATGGAAAATTCCATGTGATCGTGGCCCTTTGGCTTCCATATATCTTCAAATTACACAATTGAGGCTTAGAATAAAAAGGGAGTTTGATTTTAACAATCTGTATATGTAATGACGCATTTGGTCATTTTATTAATTTTCAACTTTTCCTGTATTTAGAGTTATGGTAGTTTCTCTAAGTCATTTATGATTTGCTTCGACCAGTAGCTTACTTCCCTGGCAGCTCGTTTGCCCGTTATCTTAGTTTTCCTATTTTTGAGTTTTAATTTAAAATGGTGTAACTTTAGAGTGAAATCCCAATAAACGCACTTGTAATCAAAATCCAAAAATTTTGTTAGCTCCGGAATGCCGACTTTGGTCTAGGTGGATTGTAAGTTTGTATCCTGAGTTTTTTGTTTTGAGTTTGGGTTGTTTTATGGAAATTTAGCTCACCCTAAGCTCATTTTAGAGCCTAGGTGGTCTTTTGGTGATCAGAGCATCGGATCTGGATTTTGGTTATTCCATCAGCTCTTAAATGATGTTTTCGGGAAATTTGAGTTATTTGTTTGCTTCTTGAGGTGTCCGGGCTCATTTTGGGTTCATTCGTGGAAGTTTGGAAAATTCTTCTTTTGAGTTGGTTTGAGATTGGGGGTCCTTTTCACCTACACAATCTCAGTTGGTCAATTCTGTTGAGTTCATAGTGTTCGTTCCACCCAAATTGCACTTTTGGTTTGCTATAATTGGACTCTGGATGCTCGTTTTATGCCCCCCGGAGAGTTTGCGTTCTGCAGCAGGTTGCTTGTGGCCCCAGTGACCCTTCCCGTCTCCCCTGCGATGATCACACTATTTCCCATGGCCTATCCCCTGTGATGTCCTCCCTTGTGCTTGATGGGCACCCTAGTGAAGGCCTCCCACTGGATCCCTATCTCGCCCTAGCGAGGTTGCCCTTGTGGCCATGCACAGTATATTAAAAGGGGTCATCCCCTTTATTTCAAACTGTTGCTTCCATTAAAAATTACCATAGTTGACCTTCGGGCCTTTTTTTAGGGTGCTTTGAGCTAGGAAAAGTGGTGGGGAGTTGCATGTGAGTTCATAGTGCAAGTTTCCCCCAGGTATTTCTCGCTCTTTCCGCCTCTTTAGGTTATGCAAAAAGTTTGATTTCCTTACTTTAAACCATGATTTCTCCATCGTTCTTTCATTATTTTGAGCTTAATTTTGGATCACGAGTATCTTAAGTTGAGCGCTTCACGCCCATATATTTACTTTATATTTTTGGGCTGTGGGGCTTGCGATGCTGTTTTGGGGCCCGTTTTCTGACCTGATTCTCTAATTGCAATATGGATCTTATTATTCATTTTTTAATCCTAGAAATCATAATTTGATAATTTCTAGTGATTTCAGCTACGTTTGGAGCTTCAAACCCGCATTTTGAGGACTTTCGTCGGCGCCAAGGTAGGGTAAGTCTATTTACTTGCAATGTAAAATGGGCTATTATTTTGTGCTTGGGATGTGGCCAGTAGTGTGGGTTAGGTTTTAGGTTGATCGCTACTTTTTATTCGATTGTGATTATTTTATTGGTTTTTGGGGGTCCATAAAGGGTCATAAAAGGTGAGGGTTGGATGCCCGGGTCCTAGCCTCACCATATGGGGGCCATAGACCTTGGGGACTATTTAAGTTATCACATGATGAGTGTGATGAGATGATCTCTTAGCTGGTGGCCTCTGGCCAATCTTAGACTCGGGTTATTTTCGTTCCTATT
>JBDJHY010259081.1:0-10533 GCA_039654485.1 Withania somnifera
CAATACATTATCTTATGTTAGGGATGATCCTTTGGGTGAAAATAGTCTTGACTTGTTAGATTATTTAGGGAACCCAAGTGGTAAAAGTCCTAATGATGTTGGTCCTAATTATGATTCATGTTATGATACCCCACCATTATTTGATAAATATGATAATGAATTGTTTTATTCTTTTGTAAACTTGAGTTGTGATTCAGATGGTAATAATAGTTGTTTGTGTCCAATTAAGGGCCCTTATCTGGAGAATGATTTCTCTGAGCTACTTGGTTCTAAGTGTGAAAGTAACAGGCTTGAACCTTTTGAGTTTGCAATGTTACCAACTAGCAGATTTTGTTTTCTTGATGGTCAACTTAAGGATAACATTGACCCACTACATGACTGGTCGGGTAATATACTTAATAAGCCTCATTGTAGCGCCGGATTTACTAGAGTTGACCTTAAAAGTAGTCATGTAAAGTGCTTAAATGATGATTCTATTCCTTGACGTATAATTCCCTTTCTAATTCTTATCAAAGAACTAATGATTTGAAGTATAATTTCAAGGATAATCTTTTATTTAATGACGGCATGGCTATTAGTGATGTACTTAGTGGGATGTCTAGTAGTGTTGGACATATAGCTTCTTTTGGAAGTTATAGTTTGTTTAACAACCCACTATGGAAAGGTGAGACACTTTTCAATAATGGAACCCTTCCCTTGGGAAATGGTAGTACATTAGTTGGAAAGGATGGTGTGGAGGAGGAAGATGATATGTGTACTGTAATTAATTCTTCATCATTGATGACCCCTTTCTTAGTCAAAGCTATGATGTACTTACACAAACAATTACTCCTACTCATACAGACACATTAGATGAAGTTCATTTAAGAGATACCTTCCTATACTACCTATTTGCATATGACGATACTTGTGTTGGTTTGAAATATATGTTGTATGCAAGTATAGCTTCCATTGGAGAAATTGGGTGTTCTTTAAACCCAAATGATATTGAGTCCTTCCCATTTGACCCTGGTGATAATTTTGATATTGGAGTTTATTTGGGTGAGCTTGGTTAAGATACCAAGCAAGAATTAAATTGGGTGAGTCCATGGTACCTTCTAGGTATCAACCCCGTGAGTATTACTCATTGCCACCTTCAAAGGGATAGGAAAGTTCTAGTTTGTATTTGGACTCTATGTAAAATCCCACTCCTTTAAGAGGATTGTTGGGACAAGAGAGGTGGTTTATTTTCACAAGGCAACTCGTTGTCTTTTTTTGTTGTCTTCACTTGTGATGATATACCTGGCATGAGTCTTGATCCTTATTGTAAGTTCATGAGTAGGCATATATTAAAGGAACTTGGTTTTATTAGCACCTACCTCTTTGCGTATGATGACACCCATTTTAAGTTTGGGATTATTTATTATAGAGGTTTGAGTTCCATGTGGACCGTTAATTTTCATTATTTGCAAACCACATGTGACTCTTCTAAATTATTTTTGTCCAACTTTGAGGGTTCTTTTGTTCATAATACTTGGGATATCTAAGTTTCTTGTGTCATAGACTTTATCATATTTATGTCGATGTGGTGGAAGAATGGTTATCCGTGGTGGTTTATAATTATTGGTGCACTTTGTTTACACTAACCATTGTACTAACCCTCATACCATAAGGAGATATTGTTTTTTTGTTCCTCTTTTGTTGTTTTCAGGTTTGGATTCGAGGACGAATCCTTTTCAATAAGGGGAGGATGATACAAGCACGGATGGGACCAATCATGCTATTCCGATGTTGCAAGGCGTAGCTAAGAGAATCCAGGGCTTGGGCAATATTGAAGGGCTAAATGGAGCTCTAACTGGTAACTGTGTGGACCAACATGAGCAATATCAAATTTGGAAGATAGCTTGGGAAAGATGGTTAAAGAGCCCTCATAAGGCCTCTCTCATCCCTTGCTTATGCTGAATCGAGATTTTCTCTGTCTTCTTTTATTCAAAACATATTGTGATCTTCAACCAATTATGCGCTTCAATATAATTACCGGGAGTAAGCGACCCAAACTTGAGGGGTCAATATGATAGCTTCAAGCTTGAAGAATAACTTTGTAGTATTAGGTTACTTGTGGGCCAAAGTGTAACTTATACAAACTTAAATAAAACATATGGTGCTTGTCATATGAAAGATGACATTTCTGTTCAACGAGGGAAGAAAAATGGCATTTTCTACCCTGAGTTTGGGCATACCATCATCTTTCCCTTCTATATCATACCATCCAATTGATTTACTTCTATGACTACTCATACTCATATTTTTACCTGAAAAAGACATAAATAACAAAAAAGTAAAATTAAACCAATTACATTGCACAAGTAAAAATGAAAAACTAACAAATATGAAATTAAGTTAGGATCCCTTAAAATATTTCCAAAACTGATAATGCACAATCGCACTTATGGAGTGTGCAAAGATTTTTTCAGAAAATATACCCAACGTGAGGGTTGGGGTTGATCCCATGAGGAGTGCGCCTTTGATTTTGCTAAAAAGTATCTTAATTCACAAAGAATAAATGATGTTGGTTCTAAATGTTAGAAAAATATACGGGGTGTATAATCTAAAACTAATGGTTTGATTTTATCAATTGTAATTCAAATGACTTGATTCGCCAAGTTGATAAGCACAAACATTCATGAATACCAATATAGGAGAACTTAGGGATGGACTAAAAAGGATCTGATATATGCTTGGGTAGTAGGATTATTGCTATAAAAACTATTGGTAGAGCAATAATAGACTAGATTCTAAGTATAATAGGCATATTTATATCACCCAAACATAATTCTAAATTAAATCTCTTGAACCTAACTAGAGTTCTCTCAATCCAATCAAAAATCACACCTTAGGCATTTTATGTCTAACAACACCTATTAGATGATAGGAGAACTCATCAAATTAGTGTTAATAACTAACCCTCAATCCTAGTTCATTCTCATACAAAATGGGATATATAAGCCGAGGAAGGAGATCATCGTACTAGGATAAGAACCACTATAACTTTCCATTAAACCTTTAGAATATCATTCATATCTAAGTTAATGGCCTTGGATTAACAATACAAAATTGCATAATATAGATAAAGTCATTCCATACATAGAATACATCACAATCTACCATATTGAACATTATCAGGTCTACCTAAGTATTAAACCCTACCATAGTAACAACATAGGATCAATACACCTGATCCACTACTAAAGAATCACCCACGAGAGTAGAAACATGTAAAGACACATGTAGGGAGCTACTCATCATATCAAATCCAAAAGCAAATTGGGTAGTCACATACAAATAAGTAGATCCAAGATTAAATAATACCGATGTAGGTTTATGGAATACTAGAAAATACCTATAATTACTACATCAGAGGCCTATGAATCTGTCCTACTTAGGAAAGTATAGTTATGGCCTCTGCCTCTACCGTATGGACAAATTCCTCTATCATCACCTATAGGAACTATATCTATACTACCAACTCTACCAAAGTACGACCACTTATTCCTTAAACTCTAGTTGGAGGCCTTCTTCTCTAGCTGGATACTGAGAACTGGACTAGGGCCTTCCCTGTTGGTACTGTAGGCAACCTCTCCTTAAATAACCTAGATCACCACAAGTAAAATAGGATTAAGTAACCAAAGTCTAATAAGAAAAACCAGATATATTTAGGTGGAGACCATATCCTAGAACCCTATAAGAATATGCTCGTGAGAGACCTTGCCTTGAATAATCAATCAATGAGGTCGTTATAGCTACCTAAAATCCAATATGGTAGGGTAGGTGAGAACTCATTCTAAAAAAGCCTGTACCAGAATATGAGGTACCCAAAAACTATCCGACAGAGTGGTGTATTCTGTCTCTAACATCCCCAAATTCCTTTCTCTCTCTCTCTCTCTCCATAAGCTCAACATCCTTAATAGCCTCAACCATGTCCTGAAAAAATAGCCCATGTCTAGTCACACGAAACATAACAACACCAGAGGTTATAAGTCAAAACCCATACAAACCTACGAGTCCTCTCACCTTAGATCCAAAATAAGTGATCCAACATATCTAGACAAAGTACAAGAATGGGTCTCGTACTTAGCTATGAATATTTCACCCTATATCGACCTCTCAAATCTCTGTCTACTCTATAACCTCATGCTCTAAGGGACATATATATCATAAAAAAAACCTGTGCAAATACTTCCTAGGTAACTAGGGGAGATCTAGCTGGTCTGTCCTTTAAATACGATTACTACCATTGAGGGGATAGCCTACACAACTATAACGTAGTATAAAAACTCTATGTGATTCTTCCAAACTATTATTCTTATGTAGTTCACAGTAAGTAGCCAAAAACTCATGTGCCTCATAAGTTCTCTAACTGTGAAGGGGTGGGTCCATCTTTCTTAACATCTTATACCAGCACTGATCCTCATTAAGCAATGTCTAATCACTCTCGGGGCTTCAAAACCCAATAATTGTCCCATGTTACCCAAAAATTGGGGTAGGTCAATCCCTATGAACCAATGATGGTTGTCGCATCAGATCATGTGAAACCACAATCTATTACTGGTCTAGGTTTTGGGCATAAATTTTGAACTACGACCCCTGGGGAGTGCCAGTAGCACCCATGCTCGGAACTAAAATCTCTAACACATATAACACCAAAAATAAAGTATCTTGAGGCATAAATACAATAGTAATCTTTGAGGGTACTTTCCCCTCCTTAACATGAACCTCAAGATCGGGGGAAGTCGCTCTAGCCTGCCTCCTCACTATTATGACACATTGGTCTCTACTACGACTCAATCTTCTAGCTCGTCCCTGACCTTTGGCTGGTTTCTCATCAACTTGAATAGGGACAACCTCACCTCTAATTGTAGATCTAGACTTCTCTATCTGTCATAGAATAAAAATATCTCAGAACCCAACAAACCTAAAATCTAAGTCCTGATAACACTTTTATTAACCCACTAGACATGTAAGCCTATACAATACTATAAGGATAAATACAAAAAAAAAGAGTCAGCGAGAAAAATAAAAATATAATATAAAAATTTAACTAATAAACCAAACAAAATATAGCCTCTAATATTGAATAATACAAAGCCGAGAAAAGTACATAAGTTTCGAATATCTAATAATATTTAAATAGAATCTAATAAATAATATAAAAGGAATTTGTGGAATCTTCTAGATGATAGGGAAGCTACCTCAAATGCTCCAAATGCAGGCCTTAAACTCTGAATAGGAAGGATATTCAAAGTTACCAAGGTCCGAACCTAAACAAGTGGAGAAAGAAATGGAGTGAGTATCAAAATAAATGAATAGGTATTCATCAAGTATTCCTAGCATGGATTTAAAACAAAGTGATGATGATCACCCACTATCATGGCACACAAACCACAATCCTTCCAAACAGGAAGATGCAACTTATAGTCCAGCAAAATATAATAATAATAATAATAGTAATAATAATAATAATAATAATAATATTGATGATGGATACAAGGCATAGGGGAGATATCAACAACATCAACTGCAATGAATCCAAATCCAAACAATAAAGTACAAAAGAATACATCACTAGCCAACTAAAAATTAACATCACTAGCCAACTAAAAACTAAGTATCAATCATCAAGCAAAACCAATCTGAACTACGTCAAGTGCAATATCTCATCCTTAGCCCACTGGAGGTAGGCCTCCCTTCTCGAATCAGACCCTAATTTATGTGAAATACCCACTAATTATGCCATAGTTTCGTGAAAGGAGTCCATAAATACCTTAATTAGTTACCAATATACAAGTCTATTCTCAGTAAAAAGGGTATATGCTAGAGACTGGGAAATAGACACGTAGGATGGATTATAAATGGAATAGGCCTAGGTAAATGATTCATCATTACTAATCTTAACAATATCATGATACCACTACTTTCAATACCAATCTATCCATCTCAACTCATTATCATAAAGGCCTTCTCACCCTTTCTCATCAATTTCAAGAGGCTCTTTATTTTAATTTCAACACAATGTAAACCATCTCACCTCACCAGGATTATAACAAGTCTGATAATTTTATCATAATCAGTCATCTTGGGCTCATATTATCATCCCATCAATAGAATAAGTGGGGTTACTCAGTATCAACATCAAATGAGTATAAAAGTTAATCCACATGATACATGCTCACAAAATAGGAAACCAATCATGTAATAAGTTAATATATGCACAAATCAATGTGATTCCATGTTATGTAATGTGATGGATATTTTTCACAAATCTAAGTACTCGGGACCCATCAAACTAATCAAGTCGTATACAACCCTTCACCTGATGCCCTAGTAGAAACCTCAAAACGGCAGCAAGATCTCAATTATTAATCATCTCATAATCATATACAATACTGGGATGACACTTTAATCCTTGCTTTCACATCAAATCCTCATTCTCTTTCTTTTTTATTTATATCCCATACGTGCCTCAAAAACCATAGTCCATATCAATAATCAATATGCACCATGAATGAAAAATATCATATGTAAGTCACAAAAGAAAGATAATATCACTCAAAAAATCAATAAAGCCACTCATGGGCATAATCAACAAAGAGGAATCATGAAAATTCAACTAAAGTCACTCATGGCCAAAAAAACAATTAAGGAGGCAATCAAATACAAATAGTCATATTTGGGCATCTCAACACCACATGAATATCTCAACTCAATGAAAAATTCAATAAATCAACTAATTCATAATCATTTTTATTCCTTTATTTTAAACTCTGCATGCTTGACTCTTGTAGTCGGGTGCATACTATTCATTTTACCCATGCAGATATCTCCAAGTAGTCTCCATTACTTTTCATTTCAAGAAATCAACATACAAGTATCTAGGATACTCTAAATTGATGAAATCTAGTCAACTATGAACTAAGCATGAGAAAATATAAACAATGATACCCATATTTCTATTTATAAAATCGGGTCCAAAATCCCCCCCCCCCAAAATTCAAAACTGAGGATAGGGGTTAATTTTGAATTATTTTTTTACAAATTATGTTAGCCATATTTTTGGGATCTAATATATAGATTTCATTGAAAATAGACTAGAAATTGATCTTCAAAAATATCAAATCATGGTTTTTTCAAAATATCCCCAAATTTATACTTTGAAATTCATAAATTTGATGTTAAAATAATGAAATAATCAATGGGTAATGAAGAATCCATGATTAAAAATCTTATCCAATATTTGTGCCTCAAATCTATCTTAAAAAATACCTCAAAGTGAGCTCTCAAGGTACTAAAATAAAAAATAAGAGATAAAAGGAACGTTTAATAGTTGTTAATCACTAACCCATTTGAGTCATATGCACCACAGGATTGTGTCACCTAGATGCTCGATTGGGATGAGAAAATTCTAGACTCATAGGAAAAGAACTGCTCGATCGCGATGAACAAACATTCATACCTACAAAATCGTGAAGGATTTTCCCGTGATCGCAATTAATAAAATCTAGGACCTATGCTATCATAACAGGTACATTACGATCTGATGAACAAAATGGAGTAACACTAGAACTGCGCAAGACAACAACTTTTGGACAAAATCAATAATTCGAATGAACACTTGGATTTATTCGGAACCCCATGCATTCAAACCATATATGCTACCACCACTAAATTCAATTAATAGAACCATAAAATAGGAATATAATGTCTCATCGACCTGATATTTACAATGCCAATAAAATAAAAATTTACCCAAAAAGAGTAGAATCCCCAGGGACCTCCAGTAACTTATTCAAATTTTATCTTAGTCCAAAAATGACCTCCTAAATCCAACAGAATCAACAAAATTCAAATACAAACATCTGATCATCAAATATTTAGTAGAGTCAAACTTTAGCCTCAAACTCAACTTATCTCATAAAATGGGCTAAAATCACTACGAAGAGCCAAAAACTGAAAACAGAGGTTCTCGTAGACCAAGTTCTGCATTTCAGAACTAACGAAATCCTTTTCTGAGAGTCTAAACTCCAAATGTTGACAAAACTTAACTCTTTTAACCTAAAGCCTTTTAAAACTAAAAATTTCTAAAAATCTTATAAATTTTCACTCTAACGATGAGAGAGGGCGATACTGTTTCAAAATTAATTATATAAACAAATCAAATATGATCCACGTAACAATCAGGAGGGGAAAATAGTAATTACTTGAGAAATAAACAAATTACCTTCATAATCATTATAATTCTGAGATAGAAGTGAGCTCTTAGAAACGGGGGGCCTAATTTACCTCTTCTTTACTTTCAGTCATTTTGAGTCTGAGACATACGTATTCACAATACTTTTGTACCTTTATTTGGCACTCTTGTATTTAGTGGATACCGCCGCACCGAGATACCAGGTCGTGGGATGCTAGATTTCTACTCTCTTTGTCCCATTTTATGTGGCACAGTTTGAATTTCAATAGTCAAATAATTTAAGTTTGAACATAAATTTGGGCACAAATCTTCAAGTTTTTTGAAATTAAAAAAATAATATATATATATATATATATATATGTGTGTGTGTGTGTGTGTGTGTGTGTGTGTGTGTGTGTGTGTGTGTGTGTGTGTGTGTGTGTGTGTGTGTGAAAATTATGTAAAAGGTACTATAAGTTACAACAATTGACAATTTAAAATGTTTTAAAATATATTAAAAAATTACGATCAAAGATAAACTTATTTGAATCTCGAAATTTGAAATGTACCACATAAATTTGGACGGAGAGAGTATTATATCTTGAGATCATGCTTGGTATCTCTCTATTCTTCATACTTAGCTTCAAATTTTCATTTTATTTGTATCTATTCGTGTCTTAATTAGGGGTGGTAGTTTGTTACTTTCATTCCGGACTAGGGGATTGGTTCGCCTACGGTGGAATTATAGGTGCCATCATAACTTGAGAAATCGGATTGTGACACCTGACTACTTGAATCAGATGATTTAACCCCGCCCTCAATAGATGCTCTACAATGTGCCCGTGAGGCAGGTGTGAACGCAATATAGCCCAAACTTCGCCAATGCATACCGACCTCATTGAGACACCAATTGGTATGTCACCAAGCCATAATCGAGGACTATAACCTAAGAAGTGTACCATCCACATGTATGACGCACTCCATGATATAAGCTAAAAAATACGTGCTTACCTTATTCCATTACATTACGTAAAGACTTGTTACATTATTGCGTGCATTTTTTTGGTTAATATGTGCATTTCATAAGTGCGTACGCCTTTAGTTTTTTAATTAAAATTTTTAAAAATATTTATTGAATAAGTTTAAATATACAATCTTATTATTATAATCATAATATTATTAGATATTTTCAATCAATAAACCCTAAATTTATTATTTAATTACAAATATAAGTATTTATTTAATTGAAATGTGTTTTTGCTAAAGAAAAATACTAATCTCCTCCAATGGTGAAAATTTTGAATTTTCATGTGGTCTTTTATTTTTTTCCAGTTGCATAAGTTTTGATTACTCCTTTTTTTTATGTTACGTCTAAAAGTTCCAACATGTCACGTTTTCATTATTTCTTCTTTTACGTCTAAAAATTACAACATGTAAACACTTGTTAGATTATTACGTGCATTTTTTATAGTGCGTACATCTTTAAAATTCCAATTGAAAACTTTAATTCTTATTATTACAGTAATTATAAATATTAATATAATTTTTTCAATCACTAAACCCTAATTTCATTATTTATTTACAATTATAACTATTTTTTAATTCAAATTATTTTTTGCGAAAGAAGTGTAATGACCCTTACGGTTATTTTTGTGTTTCGTATTTTCTTGCATCGTAGAGATTTTCTGTAGTGATTCTAAACCATTTATGACTTAACAGGATCGGTGGTTCGGTTCTCGGGTCATTCGTTTGGTTGTTAGGGATGTTTCCCTATTTCAGATCCTTAACTGTTGAAATCATGGACTTTAATCAACACTCGGTGAAATAAGCTCAAAATTGAATTTCGATAGTACCATTAGCTCGGAAACGTATATTTTGGTCTAGATGGGCTCTTGATTTGTGTAAGGAGGCCATGGTTTTGGTTTATCTGATTTAGTGTGTTTTAACATTTTTGAAGTTTAAAAGTTTAACTTCGATTGACTTTTTATGATTGGAGCCTCAAATTGAGAATCCAACTATGCCATCAGCTCTGTAATGGTGAGTTTGATTTAGGTGAGCTATTCGTTCATGCTTTGGGCCAACTGAGCACATTTCGAGTACTTGGTTTGAAAGTTCATGTTTTTAACCTAGAGTTGACTTTAGTAAACATTTCATCGAAATGGTCCCGGATTGAAATTTTATCTGTATCGCCGAGTGTGTAATATCATTCTCATGTAGGTAGCATATTTGATTTATATTGATCGAATTCTAAACACATTCTGAGTATCATTTTCATGATTGATTTTGGATGATTTTAAGTTGTTGTTGGTGCACAACCCCTGTATTCATCG
>JBDJHY010259101.1:0-10533 GCA_039654485.1 Withania somnifera
CAAGCAGGCAGCTTAATGGAATAAAGTTAATATTATATTCAATAAAAATATAATAATAAATCAAAATGCAAATTGCAATTACAGATTGAGGTGGGCACCGTTTTCCTTGGCAGTTATTGGTTTCCAAGTCCTTTTTGGACTTGGTAATTTTATTTAGGGTTATTTCCTAAACCTATAAATACTCTATTTTGTACAATAATTAGAGAAGGTTGCATATTATTTTAGGAGAGAGATTATTCTGAGTTCAACAATGTACATAATATTTTTAGAAGACTTTTAATCTAGGGCAAGATCTTTGAGCCATAGTGGAGACCGGAGAATAATTGTGTACACTTTTCTTCTCCTTTATTTATATATTTTTATGCTCTTCCTTGAATGATTTATTGTGATTATTCCATATCTATGTGGAATTAATTATCCTTGTTATGGGGCTTATGGTTAACACACCACGTATGGATTTCAATTGATATAAAGTATTTGTTTCGAATAATTGATTGTTCTTTCACTTTATAATAATTGGGTTTCTAATTAGTGGCCTCTATTAGAATCAACTTTAGGCTTGCTAGGTTATTGAATACAACAAACTTGTGAGTAATTGAGAGTAGTATGAGTGCATTTATATTGGTAGTCATAATCCAAGATTAACAATATAACTAGTTATGACGACATAATTGTGTACTTAGTGCTTCTCTTGGGTCAATTAGGGAAGATAGCTATAATGCTTTTATGAGAGTTAAACAATGCAACTAATATTGAGTAGTTGTTACTTAAGTAATTGGTGACTAATGCACCATCCATCCCTAGTCATAATTTCAACCCCTAACCTAACAATCAACAAAACAAGGGTCTTTATTGAAGTCAAGTCTTATAAGAGTGTGTGTGTGTAAATCCACAACCCTAGTTCGAGTCATTTATTGATTGAGTAGAAATATACTTTTCTCTAGATTAATTGTCCGTTAGTTAATTTTATCATTCTTAGTTTAATTACATTCTCAATTATATCTTTGCAAAGTCTTCGCTTAAATAATAACTAGAGTTAGTTTAATCCAATTAAACAGTTAATACAAGTCCCTGTGGGTTCAACATTTGGCTCGCAAGAGCCACTATATTATTTGTATGATCGCGTACACTTGCGTTTACGTTTGGACGCAACAAGAACCCCACGCCTCAATATAATAGTATCACCTTGGTCCAAAATTAGTAGGCATAATAAATAGGAAAAGTTATACTCACTGCCGAGAAAAATTGAACTCAAATGCCAGCCTCTATACTCACTGCCGAGCGAAGTTAGATTTAAGTCCCAGCATATGTAGTAAATGATAGTACTCGGTGCCAAGGTGTGAAACCTGGTCTAAACCAAGAATAAGAGGGTAGTTTCGGGTGCTCGGTACGTAGCCAAGTCTAAACCAAGTAGATAAACCACTCATGTTATTATTACTATCAGAAATCCCATTTTTATTCCATTATTATCCGTTTCAGTGCTTATTATACAAAAACTAGCTTCCATGGCCCAACATTGTAAGGAAGAGGGTTATACTAGGCCCTAAGCCAAAATGCACTCTCAAAACTGAGGTCCATCTCTCAAGCTGTATTAATGAAACAATACAAGCAACACATACAACTAACCTATGCCCTACACAGGCTTAATTTAGCTACAACTAAAAGCATAAGAAAACAGCTAAAACACGAGGGCAAAACCCAAAATCCAACCATGAAACAATGTTATACTACTTCCAAAGTGACCCTTTGACCATCACAAGGCAAATACTAGGTCTTAGCCATTGTACTACACCAAGCACCGATATAGAGAAAGAGACAGAGAAGAATCAAAGAAGCGGTCAAAGTACACGGTGCCAAACTAGAATTCCCAACCCAATGATCCTATTCAGCGAAATTCCATAAGCTATATCCCAGTATATAGACTAGTAGAGACCCTCTATGTAGTTGTCTATCTAGGGCGATCAATCTACAATAGAGCCTACATGTCATTTAGCAAATAACATGCTGCAACTCCTAAATATCATCTTGAATGATAGCAAACATCCTCGAACGTCTCTGAAACTAACGAAGTACAAATCCACGTATCAGTATGACTCCAACGATATTAATTACGCTAAATTCCATATTTGGCAAAAAATTATCCTGAAATGGGCCTGCAGGACCTAGAAATAAATTTTTCCACAGTTCTCGGTATCACTAGGAACTCGTTCTTCAAAATTAAGAAGAATTCGAGTACAGGAAGGAAATTAAAATGCCCAAAAAATAAGAGAAATAAAATGTAAAATATTACATAATTCAAACTAAAGAGTGGAGAATTTACGTACCAAAAAGAAGCATGGGATCAACTACAGAACAAAAGTAGGCCAATGCACACTACCAACACCAGCTGAAAAATGAACTAAAAGTACCAATCTTGATTAATGGGAAACAATGGTGGAAGTTCATCATTTTAAGAAAAATCCAAAAAAGATAGGCTTACCTACATACCAAGAATCAACTCCCCTATACTCTACTATAGTTCCAATAAATTGATCAAGTTCTGAAGAGAGTTTAGAGTGAGGAAGTATGAGAATTGAGACTAAAAAATTGAGGTTGGAACACTTATATACTATCAGGCAACAACCCTTCACGATTACGTGAAAGTACATCGCGATCGTGAAGCTTGATAATATTGGCTATCACAATCGTGATGATAAACTTGAGATCATGGGAAAGGACAAATATGACCTTTGCGATTGCCTGCACCAGGTGCATTTTTGAAAGCAAAATACATCTTTTGCAAAATACTCTAAACACCACTCGTAATGCATCGAGAGTCCAATAGACGCAGATAAGAAATGAACACCCACTCAAAATAACATTCTAGACTCAAATGTGTAGTAAAATTTTGGATACGTGGTTGTTTCGGAGAAATGTTGACCAAGTCAACACTTAGGCTAAAACACCAAAACCCCAAAAACATTCGAAATAGAATTAGATGCCTCATGAAGTGAACCAACACTCTCCCTAACCTAAAGTCGAAATTCCAAAGCTGATGGAGCAGTCGAATTTTTTATCTGATGCTCCTATCATCGAATGTTGACCAAAGTCAAACTTTCAACTCAACCAACTGAAAACTCACAATACAAGATAAACTTACATCGGAAGCTCCTGGAACCTTACCAAGGTTCTAGCTAGGAAAAAATGTATATTCCAAAGCTAATGGATCTATCAAAATTTTATTCTGAGCTCGTCTTAAAGGAACGTTAACTAAATTCAATCAGTGCCTAAGCTTAATCTCTAAGACAATGAATTCGAGATAACTTCAACGGGCTGCCAGGGAACTGAATACCGGTCCTAGTAGGTCATAAATGACCTGAGGCAATTGCTAGAATGCTCTAGGATGCAATGCACTTGAATGACCAGATGGGTCATTACAAATGAAAATGTAATATCCACCTACAACAATATAAATGAGAAAAAATGGAAAAATAAAAAGAGGCAAATGTAAGATCTATATGTCAGAAGTCATCGTCTACCTTAGATCAGGATAATCAACACCATCTGGAATTAGCGTGGAATACTCGTACTAGGGTCTATACAAAAAAAATGTAGAAGTGTAGTATGAGTAAAAAAAAAAAATAGGCACCCAGTAGTCTAGACTGGCTAAGCTCATACAAGAAATAAAAGTAGTAAGTAGCATATAATGAAGAAAGCAGTCATAGAAATCAAATAGTACAAAAGTATAGGCAGGTCATGGTAGTTATAGATAAGTGACGTAATCAAGGAACAACTAATGGAGATAGCTAATAGAAGAAACCAAAGAACTCAGTTAAAAGATGAAGAAAAACCTAAATCTTTACAACAGATAATCAGATGAAGAGAATGAATAATGAAGGTATATCGGTAACCTTAATAAAAGATATACTAAGAAGGCATAATCAAATAAAACCCATGCACAAACACCATCTACTAACCAAGGTAATTCTAATGTACTACTAAGTGATAGTTCTAAATAAGAGACAGAAAGCAAATAAATAGATAAATACAAGTAGTCACGCTTAACCACTGGCACCTCATCCCACCAGTGGCAAGTAGTATCTAAGAAAACAAGTGAGGAACGTAAAATAGACATGGTATGCAGTACAAGGTGTATGTTCCTCATCCATATACAGCCATAGGAAGGGTAGGAAGGAAACCATGGAAGGAACTATTCTTGTATACCTACTCCTCCATCCTATACCCCTCTCCCTGTCGCCTATGTACTTAGCCCTGCTGATAGGGTGCATGATGAGCCAAAACCAACATACTATACAACAGTCATAACTGATGCTCATGACTAGATGTCATTGTCTAGAACATATCAGTACTAACTCTGGTCTCAGTTGCCCAGCTATAACCAGGTCTAAAATTAGTAGAAAAACTCATTATCCATGACCAACTCCTTGTGGGACTATCAAGTAATTGCTGATACTCAATGTACAACATTGGGTCGAAGTTATATGTGCTAGAAAGGTCATGTACTTGGCTCCAGGTTTTAGGGCCTGGACAAAAACAGTAGAAAACATTAGTACCGGGTGCCCAATCTGCAATTGCATCTTAGAAAGTTTACAAAAATCATAAAGTGTTTTATTAAAGTAAAAACTCCGCATAAGACCTATTTACATATCAAAATTAGCTGATAATATCAAAATCCTGTGATCATACAAAATATTTGTGCTCATTTTTATTATCAAAATCTCTAAGTAATGCAAGTCATCAGTATACGAAAATAGTCCCTTAAGGCCAATCAAAATCTGTAAGTAATGTCAAGTCATCAGTATACGAAAATAGTCCCTTAAGGCCAATCAAAATCTGAAAATGGACTCAACAAAGACATCAATGATTCCAAAATCATCAATACTGCGCTCTTGGCCATAAATAGTGGAAACTAATGCATAAAATCTCTGTAACACAATGATGGCATGCATGTATGGTATGAGCACAATCACTTTCAAGGATTATAGAATATCGTGTTGGACCTGCACAAGCTCAGAATCACTTCAACAAGTATAACCAGTAAAATTGAGGTCTAGTGCTCACGAACATTTCGAATAACCACCATGCTATGTTCCAGAGTCAGTGCAGACAACAAGATAATCTATAACCAAAGTACAACAACATTACATAATCAAGAAATAGACAGGGTCAAGGGTACCAACCTAAAATTTCCAAACCAAGAATGCTAAATAGTATCATTATTTCATGTATAAGCTAAGTCTAAGATCGTAAGCAGTATTTTAATTGTCCTCCAAAGAAAAGCTCGCAAGTACTAAGTAGAAGAACTTCGAACCACTCCAAATCTCAAAAAATGTGCAAATGAATACCAACAATCACTCAACTAGAAAAATAATAACCTAGACATTAATATGTGTAAATCTATGAAAATAGCAAGGGTAAAATATCACGACCCAAAATCTTAGGTCATGATGGCATTTACAACCCTCGTATAGGCAAGCCTAACACTGCAGGCGGGAGCTACGCACAATGGCTATAAACTATCAGAACAACAAATGCAACATAGGGAAGCATAAACAATACATAATAACGAAAGCCAGAAGGAAATCATATACAACCCAACTCCCAAAACCTGGTATCAGTGGCATATGGAGCTACTATACAGAATATATAGAAAGATACAAAATATGAGGTATCTCCTATTAAAAAATAATACTATACAAGGCCTGCTATGGACTGAATGAAGCAAGCCAAAGTCAAGGAAACAAAGATCGGCTTGGACGGCAAAGCTCACCATAATCTCTGTAAATCAGCTAGGTCTACCCCTCACGATCACAACGTCACTGATAACCCCTACAAGTATCTGCACCAAGGAAGAAGGTACAGAAGTGCATCATAGGTACCAAACAAGGTACCTAGTAGACATCATTAGCCAACTGGGTTAAAATAAATGCGAGTAATAAAGCATGGAAGTAAAACAGGTCAATAATAGTAAAGAAATAGTAAAAGAAGCATCAAAATTAATAATAAGCAGAGGAGTAAGATATCAAATATGCTAGTATAAACCTACAGGAACTAAGCATGGTAGATGCAAACTATAGAGACTAAAATCCAAAACCTGAACCAAAGTAAGGAAACATACCAGTGCTCCAGCTCAGTCAAACTCCACTAACATGATACCATATATGCATGAACCATGAATAAAGACTGAATAAAGGGATGTAGCTAAATAAGGAATAAAATGTAAACACATAAAAACCTACTTGGCGTCCTTTACCACCAGTAGTACAAACAGCACAACAAAACCCACTTGGTGCCTCATCACGCTAGTAAGCACAAACAACATAACAAAACCCACCATGACTCCTCCCTTAAGCTCGGTGAGCACACACCTTACTCAGGAAATACGTGAGGTGCAGGAAAGTAAAATAGAACAGTATCAACCCCAGGCACACACCCCCGATTAGTTACAGTAACAAAACGAGGGCCCAAAACTTTATTGCCACTTAAAATATAAGGGCCTAGCCCTTTGGTGCCAATAAAAAACAAGGGCCCAGCCCTTTTAATGCGAATAACAAAATGAGGGCCCAACCCTTTAGTGTCAATAACAAAATGAGGGCCCAACTCTTTAATTCCAATAACAAAACAAGGACCCAGACCTTTAGTGCCAATAACCATTCCAAACAGTAAATATACAAGGGTATCAGTGTAGAAGCAGCAGCAATAAGACAAATAACAGAGTTTATGATTGGAAAAAGGCCACCAGCTAAGAGTTCATCTCATCACACTCCCTGCATAACATCTAAAATAATTTTAAAGGTCAGTGGCCTCTACATGGTGGGAACAGTACCTGAGCATGCAACCCTTCACCCTCTATGCCCTCTTATGGACCCCTGAAATCCAATAGGAAATCAATAGAAAAATGAGGATCAACCTAGATAACCCATCCCACATTACTGGCTATATCACAAGCATAATAGTATCAACTCAGTCTGCAATGCACATTAATTAACCTAGCCTACCTAGACACCGACGAAAATCCTTGAAGTGCGACATTGTGGGCCCAAATCTCTAACACAGTCGATACCTCCCGGAACTATACAAATTATAAGTCCAGAGATTAAAAATGAAGAATGGGACCCATATTGCAATTAACAACTCGGGTCATGAAGCGGGCCTCAAAATAGGCCCATGGCTTAAAATATTAAACTAAAATTACTAGTGCAAAAAGCTCAGATCAAGGAGCACGTGGCTTGATTTTAAGCCTAAACAGGCCACTGGAAGGACCTCAAAATAGCCCAAAAGGTGTGATCAAAAGTGCAAAATATTGCACAATCCCCATAAGCTAGCATGAAAGGGATACACGCCCGGATTAAGGGTTCACCTAAACATTGAGCATTAACCATCTAGAATTCAAGAATGAAACAACGATCCAATTGAAAATAAGGATAAAATAGCTATACTCAATCAAGGTTTATCCATGGTAAATAACTACCATTTTCACGAAAAACTAAAAGAGAAAATAACTCTCCAACGAGAGGAAAGATAATAGTAATATTGGGAATGGACTTCCCTTCAATTTGGTTGAGTTCTGGAACTCAAAAGTAGCATGGACAGAGAAGAACAAAAGTAGGAAAAGGAAAAAATAATCTGAAAATTTGAGGTTGGGGTTTATAAACTGCCAGTCCCTTGTTCATCATGATCGCATGGGCAACGGTTATGATCGCGATGAGTTAGGCTGCCAGGTATTGCGATCACATGACTGGGGCTCACGATCACATAGGTTGGAGGAGCAAGGCATCGTGATCGCATGAGTAAGCTTCGAGATCGAGAAGAAGGGATTCTTCTGCACTAGATGCAATTTTGATAGAAAAAATCTACAATAGAAAGAAGGCTGGAAATAGCACCCGAAATACATTCAGAGTCCAAATTACGTAAAAAAACTATGCACACACACCCGAAATAAAACTTCCACTCACAACCTCAAAATTGCAATGGTAGCCCGGGGAGGAGAACCACTGACTCCACTAGACCAAATTCGGTATTTTGGAGCTAACGAAATCTATAAAATCTTGTTCTGATACTCTGATTATCAAAAGACCACCCAGGCTCCTAAATGAGATTTGACTAAGCTGAATTTCCACAAAATATCCAACTTCCAAGAGAAAAGCCCAGGACACAAACTTAAGGTCCATCTAGACCAAAGTTAGCATTTTGGAGCTAACAAAACTATCGAAATTCTATTCCACACATATTTGCTACTATTTCACTCTCAAGTTCCACTATTTGAAAATTGAAACTTTAAAATAGGGCAACTGAGATAACAAGAAAATGAGTCACCACGGCATCGAGCTTCCTATCCCAGCAAGTCATAAATAACTTGGGGCAACTACCAAACAGCTCTAAGCATAAGAAAAGGCAAAATGCAAGGAAACAACCAAGCGGTTCATTACAACATCTACTACTAAAAAGGACTTTCTTCCTTAAAAGTTAAGAAACGAGTAGTACCTGAAGGCTTGAACAGATGTGGATACTTGCCCCACATATCACGCTTTGTCTCCCAAGTATCCTTCTCAACTTATTGATGTACCAAATAATCCTTCACTACCGAAATCTCCTTGTACCTAAGTTGCCTCACATCTCTGGCTATAATAGCCTAAGGCTCCTCATTATAGGTCAGAGTGTCATCAATCTACATATCCCCTTAGGGATATGGGACTGGTCCAATACATAGTGGTGGAGTATCGATACATGGAAAACTGGATGGACTACAACTAACTAAGGTGGCAAGGCAAGTCTGTAGGTGACCTCTCCAACTCTTTACAAGATGTTGTATGACCCAATGAATCAAGGGATAAGCTTGCCCCGCCTATCAAATCTCATAACTCCTTTCATGGGAGAGACTCTAAGTAAAACCAAGTCACCAATGTTGAACTCAAGGAGCTGAAGCCTACGATCTGCGTAGGACTTCTGCCTACTCTGGGTTGCCTGCAGCCTATCCTGAATAAGTCTGAGATGATCTATAGTATCATGGAGCCAATCATAACTCTAGAGTCAACCCTCGCTGCCACTAAACCAACCAATGGGAAATCTAGAACGCTCATACAAGGCCTCAAATAGAGATATCTGGATTCAGGAGGGGTAGCTGTTATTATATGAAAACTCTGCCAAGGACAAGTGCCTTTCCTAACTACCTCCAAAATAAAAAAACACAGGAAAACAACGAATCCTGGAGTACTTGAATGGTCCTCTCGGACTACCCATTTGTCTATGGGTGAAATATTGTACTCAAGTCAACCTCTGTACCCAACTCTACATAAATCAACCTCCAAAATGCGAGGTGAACTATGTGCCTTGATCGGATATAATAGACACTGGTACCCCATGCAACCTGACTACCTTGCAGACATATTACTCAGCCAACTTCTCTGCACCCCAAGTCGAATGAGTCGGTAGGAAGTGTGATGACTTGGTTAACTAATCCACCATAAACCATATATAATAAAATCCTATGGAAGTATGGGGAAGGCCTATGATGAAGTCCATAGTAATTCATTCCCATTTCCACTCAGGGATAGGGAGCCTTTGTATCTCACCTCCCAGCCTCTGGTGTTCGAACTTTACTTGCTCTAATTTAGCTGAACACCTAAAGACCACCCTAGCTCTAATTTAGGCTTGAAGTGAAATGGAAAAATAATAAATTAACACAAACTCAAATTGAAAACTCTGACACACAAACTTAAGGTCCATTTAGACTTTGTTCGGCATTTTGGAGCTAATGGAACAATCAGAATTTAATTTCATGCTCATCGTGGAGGAAAGTTGACTAAAGTCAATGAGTGCTTAGTTTTAGGCTCTAAAATAGGAAAAGGGAGATAAATCTTAACTGAGCTGCTTGGGAAATCAGATCAGTCCCAACAAGTCACAAATGACCTAGGACAGTTACTAGAAAGCTCTAGAATACAAAACAACGTGTATATCTCATAAATTACCATGAGGGTCATTACAACATCCACTACTAAAAGGACTTTCATCCTTGAAGTTAAGAAAAAATAGAAAATAAAGAGAGAGAGAGAAGGTTCCTGATGACTCAAAAACTGTGGGTATTACTTCCACATCTAACTCTCAATCTCCCAGGTAGCATCCTCAGTCGGACGGTACATCCACTGCACCCTTACTACTAGAATTTCCTTAGTCCTCAGTTTTCTGACATCCTTAGCCAAAATTGTTGTTGGTTTCTCAACAAAAGACAGATTCTCATCCAACTGCACTGAATCCTCTCTGATAACATGAAACTTATATAGAATGTACCGTCAAAACATCAAAACATGGAAGATTGGATGAATGGATGAAAACATAAGAGGTATAGACAAATGGTAAGCTATATCAATAGCTCTCTCCAGATCTTAAATAGACCAATATAGCTTGCCCAGCCTACCAAACCTTATAACACCGCACATAAAAGACACTCTAAAAAAGACTCTATCACCAACTCTAAACTCTAAGGCATAAAGTCTACAATTTTCCTAGCTCTTTTGCGTACTCTGTGCTGCCTGT
>JBDJHY010259130.1:0-10533 GCA_039654485.1 Withania somnifera
TTTTTAGGATACAACCCAAATTAGAACCAGATATTTATATAGAATAAGGGTGTTATTTTAATATTATTGATTTGTAGGTTATTATTTTGATAGTTTCAAAGTCATTGGAGCTGATTTGTGGATTTCGAGCTTTAGCTATGTCCTTGCTATTTTTGTCAACTTCTAGGTAGGCTATGACTTCCCTTTTATTAGATCTTGTGTGCATTTGGTATAGATATTATGACTAGCTAATAATTGGGGTTGGGCTTTAGGGTTGGATTTCCCCTCTTTCAAACCATCGATCATTTTATTCTATCTTTTCTTTATTAATAGATTATTGTACTAGAAATCTTATATGTCACCCTATTTCAGTATGAAAATGGATCCTTGATCATAATAGTACAGTTTGGGTAGCTATTAGGGCTGCAAATATTCTCCATGAATCTTATGTGTTGTTGATGAATCAAAATTGTTGTCGATCTAATTTGAGCTCTAATGGTATACTTGAGCATGTGAAGACTCCTGTTGAACTTGGGAATGATTATATTGATATGTGTTGAGTTAATTCTGGGGTGAATTATACTTCTCAAGCATGCATTTGGCAATTGGGACATAAAATTGGCATTTACGTGTGTGTGTGCGTGTATTTAAAGAGTAAATGGATAATGAAAATGGAATTTTGTTAGACTTAAACATAAATGGAGATTTTATTATATTTAGAAATTTTCCATGATCAACTCAGTTAGTATGGAGCTATTTTATACATAAATGAGTATTTATTTGAATATTGTCACCGTTATTATCACTTTATTTGATTATGTCTTGGATACTACTTGTGGTCAGGATCCTGAGCAGGTCTCGAGCGTTTAGATTAATTTTTTATGTTAGTCATGTCAGAAGTTGTGCCCTCCACATTCCTTGCTATTCTGGGTCACAATATGAAGCCTGGAGGAGGGGTATATGGGGATGTAGTGGTATATGAATATAGTCTCTTGTGAATCCTACCTACTGATTTTTAAGATAAATGAGGAGTATGTGGGTTCTATGGGTTGCTTTTATTACACTCCCTTATATTGTAAATTTTCGCATATTATTTGTGCCCTCCATGTTTAGGAAGAAAGAACATTGGATTTTTTGATGCCTGAGTGTACTTATTAAAATTATGGGGGTAAGATAGGTTTTCTTTGTGATGTTTGAATTAAGTGTACCTACTAATCGTATGGGGTGTTGGTTAGGTTTTCTTTCTATATTATATTCTTACCTGTCACTTTGTTATTGTTCAATTTGTGTTGTACTTTTCGAGTAGTACCTTAGTTCCTTTATCATGCTGCACCTATGCTCTAGTTGTAGCATTTACCTCATTTATTCTATTGTTTCACAATAGGATCAATATTTTGATCTCACTCCTATTACAGCTAATTATGTAACTTAGATTCATAGATAGTTTCCTATTTAACTTTACTTGCTAGACAATATTGGTTAGCTGTATTTCCTTTAGTTGACTTGTTAATAAGTTGACACATTAATACCTAATTTCTTCTTGTCTAGGTAGCTTAGGTAAAATGGTTGTCGCACTCACCATCTAGATTAATTTTACCTATTATTGTTCCTTTATACCATCGGTTGATATGGTATGCAACATACACGATACGTATTGTCTTCTAGTAGCTTACACTTATAGCTTGTTTCCCCGTGTAGCGCATCCTACTTGTATTCTACAATCACTTAGATTATTTATCTATTACTACCTGTAGGTTTTACCTTGCCTTTCTAGTGTATAACTTATTGTTGCTTTGTTTATATCTTATTCATCCTTAGTCGGTCTATGATACCTACTTAGTACATGTTGCATTTGGTACTCATGCTACACTTTGTATTTTTTTGTGATACAGGACCTAGTGTGAGTCAGCTTTGTGGATGTTGATCGTATTGTGCTTATTTTTGAGTGTTTGGAGATCATGGTGACATTTTGGCATTGAGGCTAGTCCTTGTGCACCGGCAGTAACTCCGGCTTTACTTGTACTTAGAGAGAGCTTGTATATTTTTTGTATAACATGATTGTACTCTATTTTGTATTTAGATACTTACATTGCCACTGATACTAGGTCTTGGGATGGGTTTGAATTTCTATTGCATATATATATCCCCCTTCTCTTATTTTCTTCTTCCACTATGGTGTTGTTTGTTTCTAGTTATGGCATGTTTCTTTTTTCTTTAAGCTATGAGATGTGCTTACCTACAGGTGGGTAATTGTAGGTTCCTATCATGACTCGTGTCTGGTTCAAGACACTTAGAACATAATCTGGAATAACTTTAAAATACCTATGCATGATTATGAAAGGAATCCATCATAAAGCTCTTGAAGGAATAGAATAATAATCATGAAGAAATCAATTACATATAATGTTCGGATCTAGGCCATGATAATTCAAATACCCTAACAAAATATTTAAGAAAATCTGGCAAAAATCATGTTCATAGGGATTTGGGGTGGGGGGAATCTTTTAAAAGGATAGCTCTTACATACCTAAAGAACTGAAAAAACTTGTAGAGGAATTAGCTAGATTTTCCCTTTTAGTGTTCTTGAGTTATATTCTTGAAAGCCTAGGGTTCTTATGATAAGAGAGGGTTCGTGCATTCAATTCTTCTAATAATTAGACGATTTATGAGGTCTTTAAGTCGCGGGGTTAGTTTCTAGGTGTTGTACGATGAAAATACCTTTTAATTTTAAAAAGAGGTGAATTTTTTGTGATAAAAAACCCAGTGCATGTTGATCCCTCATAGTTGAAAAATAAGCTTATGGCGTGTCTTATAACGCAGAAAATTAAGTCCATGGTTGATAAGAGTCGGGTCATGATTCACAACGAAAGCAAGGATAAAAAAAGAAAAGAAAAATTATATGTGGAAGCTTACAAAAATGTAACGATTCATGGTCAACAAGGGACTTTATACCCTCACCTCCCAATTGAATCAATTAATCAAAGCAAGAATCCAAAACAATCAAACAAGAGAAATCAATTGAATCCTCAAAATAAGTAACTCGATGATCAATTGAAATAAAGAAGTTACGACAAGAAACTAATAGAATCCACCCTTAATCCACTCAACTATGAAAACTACGCTACAACTAAGCTATATGGGAATCCACCCATTACCCTAAGATAACTAAAAAGCTCTCAATTCATAATGGTCATCATCAAAAAACATCAGAATACTAATGAAGACCATGTATATAGAAGTATTAATTTTACTAATAAAAATTGAACCCAAAAGCAACCCAACATGCTAAATTGACCACTCAACTTTGGGGTTCCTTTAATTTGGACCTCAAGTCTTCAGTCATCTTCCAGGTGACCTACCAAAATTGACATTGCCTTTCTTTGCATCCTATTAAGTCTCTTTGAGTCCCATTTGGATGCATCATGAAATCCAAAGCTTGGATTGCCTTGGATGAACCTCTAAGTGTAGACCTAGCATAGTTGGTGTTTTCGTGCTCCTATTATCCCCCCCTTATTGAAAAGGATTCATCTTTGAATCCATACAAACACCTACAAGATGAAGCATAACACAAAACACAATCTTTTTCATGATATGAGGGTTAGAACAAGGGTTAGAATGAATAATGAAAAATCCCACATAAGGATTAAGTGAAGGTAGTTGTTGGAAAAATTGGCTTATAAATCACATTCAAGTTCAGAAGATCAAATAATAACACCAAATGATAATTATATAATAATGAACAAGTGTTACCACTATTCACTTCATAAAACATGCCAACAAATAAACTCATGTTGAGCTTGTCATAAAGACCAAGCTCTTCATTATTGTAAAGATAATGTCAACCAATACCCGGGTCAAATGGAAAAGTACAATATTGAAATAGAATCTTCAAAGTTCCCATTATCCTGATTGTCTCTACTACACGCACAAGAATCAAAATCACACTCATGAACTTCATCATATGCAAATAGATAATATAGAAAGGTTTTTTTTAAAATCAACTTTATTTTTAGGGGCCTTAAACATAAGATGTCCACTTGTTTTAATAGAATCATATAAACCATCAAGTTGAAGGCCACCCAATGAAGTAGAGTTAAGGTTAAAATGCATATTCACCTTCTCTTTCTCAAATAAGAAAATCATAAAGAAAGGTGTCACTTGAAACAAAATCATCCGAGGTGTCCTCGATTGGCATAACATTAAGGTTTGGGACACATAAGGAGGAAGCACTAAAAACTAAAAAACAAGGATCACCTTCCCTTTTTGAAATGATCCTTCCCTACAAGTGTACTCTCATCTTTGAGGAAGATATTTCCAACTTTGGGTGGAATGTCTTCACACCATAGTGGGTTCTTATAAACTTGGTAACCCTCAACAAGAGTTCACACATCAACATGTCGTACCATACTAGACATCCTGCAAAGAGTGATTTCATCATCATATTCAAATAAGACATTACTTAAGGAGAGATTGAATCATATATATAAGCTAACTCTCAAATAGAGCAATATCATTGTTTCACAATTCACTAAGAATAATATTTCTATGAGAAAGATAAGAAATAGGATCCCCAACACATGACTCGTCCAAAGATGCACTAATATTCAAATGATCAACTTCATTAATTTCATCACTAAGTTGAGGTTCATTGAACACACCACACATATACTCAACTAGTGGAGTACATTCCAACATGAGATTATCATCATCATTACCACAATATAATGTACTATTATTGAGAGTATATGAAAAAAAAATAGGTTGACATGAATTGGTCCCACAAGGAGAATCAACCTAGTCATCAATAGTATCAACTAGTGTTTTAACATCATCAACAAGAATAATATTATTTTGTAGAAATGTAGCATATAAAAATGAACTAACTATCAAGGAACATGTGCAAACACTAGGTGGACATGAATTTCTCTTATTAGAAGAATCGATTTGATCCATCTAAAGGATCAACTATTGTTTCCACGGCCTCAAATTATACATCATCAACATAAGGAGAAGAGTCGTCAAGGACACTCATATTCAAGCCACTACCAACAATCACACTATGATTATACTTATGAACAGTAGTAAAAGTTTTCGGAATAGTCATCGTACCTTTAATCAAACATGCAGAATCTTCTCGTCCTTGGTCAATTTTCTCAGAGAACTTATTATTTTAAAATTCCTCATAGTTCTCCTTGCATTAAGGCTCTTAATTCCATTGAACTAAGGAATCTCAAATAATTTCTCCTTAGGGAATTTCATCTTATGTAGTTACAAAAGAGAAGAGTGAATAGTAGGCAAATTGCTAGTATACTGTTAGTTTGCATCAATGGCTCCATGTTAACAAGTACCACTAATAAGTATTCCTTGTATCCACCATGGTAATCACTACTTGTCTTATTACTCATATGCAACTCCCCTTCTTGAGAAAAGACCTTTTACCTTTACTTCCTCTTACTTTCTTCCTCTCAAATGCCTCCTAAAGTTCTTTCATCCCTTGTAATAATCCTTAGTCACTTGGTAGGTTTTTTATGATACAATAGTGTGCTTTTGTCCTCTAAATAGAAATGAGTACTTGCTAGACTTATCATCATATCGGACATCCCTATCAACCAACAAAGTTTTATCAAGAAACACATAACAAGATTATGAAGGCATAGCATCACCCAACATATCCTCTTTATACTTGCCTATGCCAAAATTCAAAACCACTTACTTGGTTACCTCTATTTCCTCTTTCATGTTGAGCCATTGAAGTTTTTAATGATTGGGATGCTCTTGGGTAGGAATATTCATTTGCTCAAGCATGGTTTAACTCACCACTTTAAAATTACTCCTGCAATCAATAACCAAGCTACACACCCATTCTTTCACTCTACACCTTGTATGGAATAAGTTCTCACTTTGATCAAGTTCCTCTTGAAGGAGATACTTTACAACTAACCTTAATCCATATGAAATTCTTAAATCATCCTCTAATTTCTCAAATCTATCAACCCCTTGGACTCCTTCACCTATAAAACTTTCTCCATCACTCCTAATCCTATGTCCACTATGCCTACCTCTTTTCTAATCTAAATTAAAATATTTAGGGTTGTGGAAGTTTGGCTAAGGAGATGGTAGGATACATGCCAAAAGGAATGTGATACATTTTGTGGATGTATGTGGTTTTAGATTTGGTTTATCACAAAAGGATGATATTCTTGTGGTGGGTAGTATGCTTTTTGTGGAACTTGGGTTGGGAGGTTGTTCATTTTGTAACTGGGGCTTTGGTAAGTGTGGGGTTGTATTGGGTCGAAAATAGGTAATACCATCTGTGGAACAACTTCCCTCCTTTGGTTCCACCTATCTATCTCCTTGTTTATTCCAGACACTTGGGTTAACATGTCGACAATGGCTTCCTTATATCCTTCGACCTCATCATTGGCTCTATATGTGATCTATGATTTAGCACTACCCTTGCCACTATAGAACTCCATTTAAGATAGAAAGTAGAATAATATGAGTGAGGTACTTCATACTCACTACTTCCACCTCTATCACCATGTTCCCCTGATGCTTCATAAGATTATAAGAAAAAGAATTGTACCTCATATTGTTCTCAAATTCATGTAGTGAAATGTGAAAACAACCTTAATCACCATAATTATAGTCTCTGTACTCATGAGTTTCTCCATCACAACCTTTATAATCCCCATATTACTTATGATAACACCCATATGATCCCTCATTATGTGTGTAAGTACCACCACAACTCTCATGTGAATAAGAACCACCATAGTACTCACAAGAGTCATCATAGTCTTTATTATTAAAATAAAGATCATTGATGTTATTCTCATAGTAATACCAAGCTATATAAGAAATTTTATTCGTAGGTTACTGGAAAGTACCTACAAAATAAGCAAAAAAGTTAGTAATGAAATCTCCTCACACCACTCTTTTTCTACTCCCGACTTACCTCTATGGAACGTCTCAAAATTTATCATCCACCAACTTTACTCAATTGATTCAAGGTTACCAAGTTTGAGGTAGAATAGATCTTTCTCAACTCGAATAACCAGAAAATTCAAAATTAATTGATTTGAGCCAAAGAAATTTCAACGAAAATGTAAAGAACAAAGTGTATAAAGGAAAATAAACACTAGAACTAAGTAAAACAATTACTAGTTGAGAACTATTTGTTAAATTTTGAGAGAAGTGAACTTATGAATTTAAAGAGTGAAAAGTGTTTTGAGATAAAGAAGTGAAATAATAAGTGTTAGAACATAATCTTTCAGGGTTAAAATTATAGACCTTTACCCTTTTCTTAATTGAGTAGGAGTCAGACAAACTTAAGTTCTCCTTAATTTAGTGGATCTGGGAGAAATTTCAGTAGACCCTCCTCCTAAGTTGGGTAGGAAATGGAAAATTTGAAGTTCTCCTTTATTGAGTACATTTGGAGAAGTTTTAGCCGTACCCCGCCTAAGTTTAGTAGGAATTGTAAAATTTGAAATGCTCCTTAATTGAGTGGGTTTGAAAGAAGTGTTTGGCCTCCTTAGTTGAGTAGGGATTGATAATTTTCTTCCCCTCCCTAATTTATGTAGGTATGGGATAATTTTTGGATCTCATTAATTGATTAGGTTTGGGAGAAACCTTTCATCCGTCCCCTCCTAATTTGAGTAGGATTTGCCCAACATTTCCCTTATTTGTGTAGGTATTCCACTAACTTACTGGCTGAAAAACACTCCTTCCAATTAATTACTAACCTCTTTTGGATCAAACAATATTTTTTTACAACTTCTTATTCAACTATGTTTTAAGATCTCAAGAACACCAAGAACATTCAAACTATTTAAAAAACCCAACTATGATCAAACGATCTCCGGATCACCCCAAATTTAAGCCACACACTCGTTTTTCTATGGGTAACAAACTCCAATAGTTTTAATCAATAAACTCTTAACAAATTCAAACCCCAACAAACACTAGTTTTTCTCCTTGAAATCCTTCAAGATTAACATTAGTGTTCTACCCAAAACAACTCGAAATCACTCAAAAGTAACAGAACACACTAAAGAACACTAGAGAACGTGTTTCTGTTGTTCAAATACCTAAACAAGATCATGATGTTTTTTTTTTTGTATTTTCCATTTTTTGTATTTATGAACTAACGATTGTAATTCCATGAAATGAATTACTAGCCTAACTATGATACTAAATGATGCAATTTTGGTTTATGATTTATAATGAAAGTTGAGGGAGAAAGAAAGAAAATAAAAAGATATGCAGAAGCTTAGAAAGACATACCAATTTATGGGCAACAAGGTACTTTTATACCTCACCTCCCAATTAATTAATAAATCAAAGTATTAATCCAAGACAATCAAACACAAGAAAGCAATTGAATCCTCAAAATGGTAACTCGATGATCAATTAAAATAAAGAAGTTACAACAAGATATTAGGAGAATCCAACCTTAATCCACTCAGTTATGAAAACTACACTACAAACAAGCTATACAGGAATCCACCATTACCCTAAGATAACTAACAAGCTGTAAAAGTGTCAATTCATAATAATCATCATCAAGAAACATCCAAACTCTAATAAAGACCATGTACTTATATAATTCTAAGTTTTACTAATTTAAATTGAGACTAAATGTGACCCAATATGCTAAATTGACACCTGATGTTTGGGTTTCCTTTAATTTGGACCTCAAGTCTTCAATCATCTCCAAGAAGACCTTCCAAACTTGATATTTCCTTCCTTTGCATCCTATTAAGTTTCTTTGAGTCCCATTTGATGCCTTCATGCTATTCAACTCCTGTATTTCCTTGGTTAGACCTCGAAGTGTAAACCTAGCATGTTGGTTCTTTCATACTCATATAAATGGGGCACCCTCAAATGTGGACTTTTGAGAATGAAAATAGAACCCCAGTAAAATGCTAATAACTTTTTACTCTGACCTTGCATTGATGAATGATTTATTACATTGGAAATTAAACTGATAAACCATTAATTTAGTTATAATGACCCTAAGGTTGTTTTTACTTTTCTTGAGTAGTTTAACTATTTTAACTTTCTCGTAGTCCCATTAATTAAATTAAGTGAATTTCCATTGTTGGCTTGGGTGAGGGATGTTATTTTAGGTAGAATTTTAATTTTTTTGAGTTTTTGAGCTTTGAAGTTCAACTAAGGAAATATAGGGGTCAAATGGAGTTCTAGACCTCATATCATAAATATGTTAATTCCATTAGCTTCGGAATGTTGAGTTTGGTTTAGTTACACTCTCGTTTCCTATTTTAGACCTTCCAAGGCGAGTTTGAGTGTTTAGACGGGCTAAACTTGAAGTTCTAATTGAATTGATTGACTTGGGTCAACATTTAGTCTTAGAGTGCTCAGATAAAAATCTAATAGTTCTCTTGAATTCAAGAGCTGATCTACAATGAGGTATTTAATATTTTTTCTAAGCCCCGAGAGTATTTTTGTTATTTTAGTAATTTTAGTTAAAAATGGTTCCTTAATGAGTATCAGGTCAATGAGAGCTCATAAGCAAGATTTGATAGATTCTTTGAGTCTAGAACATCAAAATAGTATATTTGTGAATATGGTTTATTGTCATAGGGCTTAGAACAAATCTCTAGGGTCCATTCAAAATTATTTTTGTTGTTGTGTAATTATCGTTGTGCTATTGTTGTGTTGCTGTTTGGGCACCCTATGCATTCACGAAAAGGTGCCACATTCGTGGAAGAGATAGGGTGTAATAACCCTCATGGTCGTAACGTCTTGCATCTTAGAGCATTTTACAGTTGCCGTAAGTCATTTATGACTTGATGGGACCGACAGTTCGGATCCCTGGTGACTCAGTCGAGAAATATCTAAAATTCCATATTTTAGAGCCTAAAACAAAAAAATCATTAAACAAAGTCAACTTTCTTTCAACAAGAGCTCAGAATTTATTTTCGACAGTTCCATTAGCTTTGGAACACCAAAAAAAGTCAAGTTTGACCTTAATTTTGTATTTTGGAGGTTTCATTTGCAAGTTATACGAATTCGTGGAATTTGCTTAAGTTTTAGCCTAAAGTTGAGGTTGGGTGGTAATTCAATGTTCAGAATGTTTGATTGGAATTCTGACACTTCCAGCAGCTCCCGAATGATGAATTTAGGCTAGGTGAGGTATTGGTTTAATTTTCGTGTGTCATTGTAAATTCGAGGTGTTGGCAGAGAAATGCGCCTTTAGACCCTTTTGGTTTGAGGGGTCATCATGAGTAAATGACCTCTTATGCCATTTTCGTCAATTCCATTGAGTCCAAAATATGTTTTCCACTCAAAATACATATAAAGTTTGTCAAATTTGGACTCTGTTTCAATTCTAAGACCCTATTTGAAATTTCTAAAAATCTGCAGCAGAATAGCCATCACGATTAGCATCACGACGTGATGCTTATCGTGATGAGCCACTGTTTCTCCTAGAATTCTATCATGATAAGGACCATGAAAAATCTGCAGCAGAATGGCCATCACGATTAGCATCACGACGTGATGCTTATCGTGATGAGCCACTGTTTCACC
>JBDJHY010259151.1:1147-16171 GCA_039654485.1 Withania somnifera
CTCGGTGGAAGCTACATCATAAAAAAGAAAGCATAAAGTAACAATGGACGTTATATCAATCAAAGGTAATATGAATAAATATGAAAACTCAATGTCTAAGTCTAACACCATCTATGTCTGAAGCTATTAACAAGCTAATACTAAAAAATAAGCTAGGACAATGCCCCAAACTAGCAAAAAACTAAATAATAGAAAATTATATATCTAAGATGAGATCTAAATCAACATAAATAAAGATACTCCATCTATCTCTCAAATCAAGTGGGAACTCACCACTTCACTTCAATCTGCCGAGAATATAAGTCAAGTCAACCACAAGAGTCCAGAAGGTTGCCTAAACCTATATGTGTGAAATACATATAGCGCAAGAAAGTATGCGATCAGTACATTTGAAAATACTTAGCATGATTGTGGTTAGAGAAAAAGGATATATCATCAATAAAGAAAAGAGATATACAATACATGAACACATGGACCATACCTCGATTGCCTTCTGCTGACTCAAATAAGAAAAATATATATAATAAGACAATAATGAGATAAAAGTCTTATTTAGTTCCGTTACCCTTAACTCTATCTTTTCTGACTCTGTTGATCTGACTGAAAAGGACTGACCATACTGATTGACTGACCAAAATAACTGGCTTGTGAGGTTCTATAACCGACATTCCTTGTGCATAAGTCTACAAGGTCCAACATATATCCTTATGCTGGGAGGGATCCCAAACCTTCCAAAGTAAAGACCACGTCCAACTCCTACGGGGTCCACAAAGATTGATAAACACCATCCTGGCCATGAACTTACTTGTGTTTGGAAACACAGGATATGGGGTAAGGACTAAATTGCCCAAATCCATTTGGTGCTAATACTACTCCCAAAACTGATTATGAATTGAACATATACATATACTGTCTTTCTTGACCACACAAGGTCCCATAAACAACTAAACTAGTTGTCTCTTTCATACACTATCTCATCATCATGTTTTAACTTTATTTTAGTTAACTGACTCGTGAACTAGACTTAGACTTTAAAAGTCAAAATCCATAAACTGACCATGACAGTGGACCATGACTCTACTCAACAACTGAATATATCCTAAACCATGAACTCAAATAAAGGGATTTTCCCCCAACATGACCAACCAAACATGTATACTCCTCATAAGGAACTTGAACACATAAACTGGACCAAGCTTTACACTTTATGGAAACTTATGCAATTTTAAAATACATATATGTATAAGCATGATTATGATTGAGAGTACATAAAATACACTATTTAAGGACATGAACACAATTTATGGGATTCACCCTAAAATTTGTAGATCATGACCATGAATTAAAATATTGGGTAGTTGGGCAAAAGATTTGGAAGGAAACCTTGCTGAAATCTTACATACCTAAACTAGAGACAATCTGTGGATAAATATTAAGGAAAAATTCTGCACAATGATTTTTTTTAAAACCCTAGGCTTAGTTCTTGAGAAAAAACCATCGGAGAAACTGTTCTTGGCTTAATTTATGAATAATGAATAAAAGAAATAGGGTTTTGATATTTATATTTACTCCAAAAAAGGCTAAAATGATGTGGGATTTACGGTTTAATAAATAGAAAAAGTCTTGAAAATCCCTGTGTATTTCAGGTTAAAGTAAAAACTTCAAGGCTTTTACGGGGCATTTGACAAAACGTCGAATGAGCTGAAGGTCCATTGAATTAACTCATTGAACTTTTATCCACTTGATTGCTCACTAGATCATGTGACGAGTCCCTTTTATGAGTTGTCAACTCCTATTACGGTATGTAGGGTGACCTGTAGAAGCCTACTACACGAAAATTTTAGGAAAAAAGGGTAGTTCCACGGTTGGATTCGACAACTCATCAAAGCCTTATACGGGTCATCGAAGCACCCATACAAACTGGAGGAAATTTTTTGAGGAATTCTAAATCTCTAAATGACTTGACGGAGCCTTCCACGAACTGTGGAATCCCTCTATGATCATAAACAAACCCATAGAAATTTGATAGTACCAGACTAGGTAAAATTTTACTGACACACTTTGTTTAGCCCACACAACATATAGCACAAGTTTCAAGGTGTTTTAAGTTATGATTTATAAGAGTTTGTAATAAAAATAGAATATTCGAAAATATTGTACATGTGATTCATGAAATTTTTCCTTTTTAACAAAGAAATTCTCGTGTCATTTGTGCAAATTAGAAGCATTTATATTTGTATTTGGTTGATTAATTTAGGAGATGAATACATCTAGTTATTAAAATAGCTACTATAGTTTATCTGGGAATTTTAATTAGCCAAAGTTTTGCTAAAGAGGCTGTAATTTGCTTAATTATTTTTTTAAAATTAATTTGTGTGATGGTATTTAAGATAAGGTGGGGGTGAGTTCGGAGGAATATAAGGGCATGTGAGGGGAAGGGGCTTGGATGCTCCAGTGTGCAGGTGCAAAAGGGTATTATTAGAGGGTTTCAAGCGAGGTAGAGGTAGACCGAATAAGTATTGGAAGGAGGTGATTAGACATTACAATGAGTTGTTACATCTCACCAAGGACATGATCCAGGATAAGAAGTTGCGGAAGACACGAATTAGGGTGGTAGGTTAGTGGGTAGGTGTGAGTTCATGCTAGTAGGGTGCTTTGTGTACTAGTAGTAGGGTAGTGTCCTATCTTTGGCATTGTATTAAGGGTTGCTCTTTAAATTGATTATTGTGTTATTTTCTATGTGGCTCTGTTTTTGTTATTTGCTTGTCATTTCCAAAACTTTATATTATTTATTTTTGTACTAGACTGTGGTGTTTGTCGTGAGTCGGGGGTCAAGAGTCTTTCTGAAACAACCTCTCTGCCTCACCTATAGGATAGTGGTATGGACACGTACACTTTACCCTCCCTAGACCCCACTTGTTGTAAAATTACTGGGTATGTTGTTGTTGTTGCTGTTGCTATTGTATTTAAAATACAAGAAATTTCTAATGATCCCCCATGCTATTTCTTGTGTTTCAGTGTTAATAACCATTTTACCCCTTCTCGTAGTTGCCCGATGTTTGTTATGATTCGTTGGGTAGTGGATTTTGTGCTTGGAGTGGTTGATTGAGAGTTATGTGGTTTGCTTTTAGAGAGGTTTATAAGGTGTTTGGATTGAATTTGGTTAAAATTTTGAGATTCATAGCTTGGAATTGAATTCTGACAATTCCATTTTCTCTAGAATGTGGATTTTGATCTAGGAGGACCTTTAGTTTGAGTTATGAGAGCTTAGGTGTGACTTTATGAGTTTAGATGTGATAATTTAAAATTTTAAGTTCAACATTTGACTCGGGTAAATAATAAGGTTAGGGTGCTCGAATTTGAGTTTTGTTGATCCCATTGGTTTCAGAAGATGATTTTTAATCCAGGAGGAGGTTCGATTTATTGTTTTGAGAGTTCCAAGGTTATTTTGGTTGAAAAATTAGTTTTGAGTTGTCCTTAGAAGATATCATACCAAAGAGATCCTAAATCCATGATTTGATGATTTTATTGAGTTAGAAATATCATGTTTACTATGGTTATATATATCATTTGTGTATATAGAATTTTGTACAAATCTCGAGAGTCCATTTGGAAAATTTTAAGCCTTGGTTTCTATCGCACCAGCTGCTATCTGATGTGGTTAGCTTGTTCTTCACTTCTCGAGGCCATTGGACACGTTCACAAAGTATTAGATATTCCTTTTTTTTGTTCGTGATGACCTTATCGTGATCTCATAGAAGAAGTTCCTTTCATATTTCATTTGCAGTGGTCCAGTCGCGACTACGAAGAGAAAATTGGATCTGAGTTGGCTTTATTCTTTGCAAAAGCAATAAGTGGTCTGGGTTCGTGAAGACATCAATGTAGCTGACAGTGACAAATTCTATTTTCGATCTTCATTTCCATGTCTTGAAATTTAGAGCTTATAAACTAAATTTAGGAAGATTTTAAACTTCTTTCAATATTGAAACACTGGGTAAGTTTCTATATCAATTATTTTATCATTTTCCAACCATTATTTCATGAGTTCATCTTGTAATCTTTGGTTTTTTCAATTCAAACGTTTTGGTCTAAAATTTAAAATGATATTTGATGACTTCAAGCTTTATTTTAACTTGAATTTTAATGAAATTTTATATTTAGACTCCCTGATTTATGTGAAAAATGATTTTTTAATAACAGTTTTTCCCTTATGGAATCGGGGTTGGCTTTGGGTTGATTTTTGAACCAGGTATAGAAATAGTGCAATACAGGTACTATTAGACTCATGTTTATTTATAGAACTCATATTTGATAAATTAAGAGCATCCCGAGGTCATCAATAAGGGGAAAAATCATCATTGGCCCTTAAGGACTTGTTGTTTGGCTTTGAAGTAGTCTATGACTTAAATTTCTTTATACTTTTCTTTGGTAGTGACTTATCATGTAAATTATTCTATGAGTTGAGGTAAAATTAATGTTTTTGGGAGGTTTTTAAATTTATTATTTAGTAATGCATGTGTGTAGGCTTGTAATTCTTTTATTTTTTATTTGTGATGCCCATGTGGGGGCTTGTTTTGCATATTCCAATGATGCCTGTGTAGGGAATTATATGTATTTCCATTCTAAGAGGACATCTATGCCATTTTGGTGGATGAGCATAGAGTTGAGAGATTATAATGATTCTTGACTTGGATCCCTAACTTGATATTGAGATTTCTATCTTATTATTATGAGTAGACTAATATTGTTAGGTTTTGTTGTGCTTATATGCACATTACCTCAAATATTGCTCCATTATCATGAACTGTGCATACTTATCATACGGAACATTCGAGTGGATTGGAGAGGTTATTAATTTTTGAATTGAGTGATTTGTTCCATCTATTGGATGATCAGGTATTGACATAATGAGTGATTCGTTGCTTTTAGTTGGGTGTGAGATTTGATATAATGAGTAATTTAACATATTGGTAGAACAAAAAGGATCAGTTATTTTGAATTTTATCAACTATTTATATATAACTTAGCAAGTCTCCAAAGTCCCTGTTCTAGAATTATGCTCGGAAGGTGTTTATTAGAGCGCATGTTGCATTGCATAGCATCCTGATCTTGTGAGTATTTATACGTCCAAGTGTCTTTTTGGCTTATGTATAAACTCAAATTGAGAATAATTCCTATACTTTCTTATGGCTTGGATTTGATTTTGACTAATTAACCAATGGCCATGATTAGATGCCTTGTAGGATGATTTTTTAGTTGAAATAATGAAGATGGAGTCTTGGGAGATTGCATTTGCATTGCAAGGAGACTTGGGAAGAGTAAAGGAACACTTTGCAGAAAAGACAAGTCCCAAGAGTGTCACGCTTGAATGGATAAGGCTACACCAACTATGACATGTTTACAAGAGTGCAATCTCAGATAAGTTGATTAAGGGTATATGTATCACCCACTGTGTCACGCTTGACTGGTTGAGGCTATACAAGTCATGGTATGGTTAACAGTTACTGGAATTTTTCAATTCGTATCATTAATTCTAAAAGTGTATAAATACAACACTTAAGCAAAAATAACATCGTTCTACCGTGTTAGGCGGAGAAAAGCATGCCTTCTCCAAGGCTTCAACCAAGGTTAAGTTCTACATCAATTTTTCTTGTTTTCTTATAAATATCAAGGATTTTATAAGTATGAATTCAACTATGAGTAGCTAAACACCCTTATTCTAGGGTTATGGCTATATACATGATTGTTTAATATTGGTTTTGAATAGATAATTACTATTTCTCATCTTAATTGTTCCTATGTTTCTGCTTACTATTTTAATTACTGCCACCATTAGAATAAATATGTAATATTAAAATTGGATCAGGAGGAAAGCTTTCAGGTAGGACGAGAACCATAGAGAGTGAGTTCACACAGGGGTTATGTTGAGAAGACTAGTCACGTGTGATTTCCAATTAGGACATTAATGTACCTAGTTGCCTCACTTGGTTTGCTATGGGGAAGGGGGTAACAATAATTCATCTGGACTAACTTGTCACATCCTCGCGCAATGATGTAGTTGTGATAGTATGGATAGGTGATTAAAGGGAGGGAGCTCCTAATTCATAGGTTAAACCTTGAAATCAACAATTAGAGGAACAACATTGCCAGTGTTATTCAATATTAAGCATGATTGTTAATAATGCCACAACCTTGGAATATCTCTCATCATTGATCAATCTTAATTACTTTTTGCTTTATGTTTATGACCTATTACAAAATTATGTAGAGTTAACTTATTCCAAATATCTTTCCTTGGTTACCATACGATTGCATCCATCATAGTACTTGAAAAAATTAAATATTAAAATAAATACCTAAGTCCTTGTGGGTTCAATATCTAGCTCGAAAGAACAATTATATTACTTGTTAGATCGTGTGCACTTGCGTGTGTGGTTCATATGCAACAAGTTTTGGTGCCTTTGCAAGGAACTTAGATATTAGCAAGTTTTTAATTTTTGTTAAGTATTGTTTTGTGCAATTATCGACGACTTCATCTTAGCGGTCGATCTTTCAGGTACTCGTAGATTGCTAAATTAGTATGAATAGGGAACTTGTGGAACCTCTACAAGAGCCTGAATAATACTTACATCACCAGAGAAGTCTAGAAGCTCCACTCTATCCTAATCTACAAATTCAGTTGAGCAGCAGGAAGTGATTGTACTTGAGGAGATGCCTACAAAAAAGTCTGAGAAGTGGAAATCCCATATGCAACCAATGTGAACTCCTCCATACGCAAGACCAAGACAGGGGTAGATTTGATCTTAAATAGAATATGGTGCAACTTTTGCACATATGCAGGAAATTCACTGGTCTATCACATGAGGATCTGCAACATCACACATAGAATTTCCTGGAGATCAGTGACACTTACGTTCCTACTAGGGGTCCATGTTGATTATCTGAGGATTACTCTATTCCCATTTTCACTACTTGGAGAAGTAAGAAGTGCCTGGAATCAGAACCTCCTATTTCTATCACTACATGGAATGACTTGGCCAGAAAATTCTTGATCCGGTTCTTTCCGTCTGGAAAGAGAGCTAGTTAAGGAGTGATATTCTCAATTTTTCTAGAAGGAAGGATAAAATATACATCAAGCATGGGAAAGATTTAAGTAATTTTTAGAAGATGTCCTCACCATCATTAGTCCAATGAAGTCTTGTTGCCTACCTTTATAGAAGGTTTGGAGCCAAACTCAAAGATTTTTCTTAACTCAGCATCATGGGGAAAACTTTGAAGAAGAATTATGATGAGATGTACACCCTCCTGAATCATATTTCAATTGGGAACCCATATTAGAATGGAGATCTAACAAGAGCTGTAGAAAAGAAGACTGCTACAGGATTCATGTATATAGATGCGGTGACCATTTTGTCAACACAAATATCCACACTTCAGAATATGTTCTTTATAGTATTTGGATAGAAACAAGATGCAGTGAATTAAGTGCAAGATAAAGGTTCAACCTAGTGTGATACATATGGTGGAAGCGATCATAGAGCTGACTTATATGCAAAAAATCTAGATTTTGCCAACTTTGTAGGCAATGTGCAAAGAGGAGTGGGACAGAAATACCATGGCAACACTTATAACTCCAGTTGGAAAAATCATCCCAACGTCTCTTAGGGTGGTAACCAAAATCAGAAGCAGGGACAAAATCAATGCCAATTCAAGAACCAAGGGCAGGGGCTGAAGTTTAATCAGCAAACTTATGGCACTCAAAAAATGCTCATCCAAGCAATAACACTGAGGAGATGTTGAAAAATCTTTTGGAAGGGCAAGCCCGCGATAGTGAGAAGTTAGCCAAACTAGGGGCGGACTTGAAAAATTAGCATCTTGCTACACAATAGTTAAAGAGACAGATGGACAAATGGTTGTGTCTCAAAACACACGACCTCAAGGGGGCCTTCCCAGTTACACAAACCATAACCCTGACAAATTAATGCGGTATCTATTAGGAGTGGTTTCCAGTTACAAGAGTTGGTGCCTCAAAAGAAGAACCAACCAAGTGGAAAAATCAAGATCAACATAAAAGGGGCTGGAAAGGAATCCAGAAAAGATGTTAAGTGTGAGATGAAAGATCCCGTTGCTATACCTCCATCGACATTTCTGTAGAGACTGAAAAAACAGAAGGAAGAAGAAGATATCAAATGTTCATGGACCTACTCAAGAAGGTCCACATTAACCTTCCTTTTTGTTGATATTTTGTAGGTCATCTTAAAGTATGCTAACTACATGAAGGACACTATGGAGGACACGAATCGATTGACCGAATATACAATATTAGATATTACATAAGGTGCATTTCTCACATTCAAAATAAGCTGCCGACAAAATTAAAAGATCTGGAAGCTTCACAATCCAAATCACAATTGGTAAAGTCTTAACTACTCTTAGGTTATACGACTTAGGGTCCAACATTAATTTGATGTCGACCTATTATTTCAAGAAAATAGGGATGGGTAGGCCAAGACCAACAATAGTTGTATTGCAGCTAGCAGATCGTCCTTTAGCAAGACCCAATGGAATTGTAGAGGATGCTCTAGTGCAAGTGGGTCTATGATTCTTCCACTGGATTTCACAATTCTTAATTTTGAATCAAACCTGGAAGTCCTATTTATTTAGGGGTGTTCATTCATGGCTATTGAGAAGTTGACTATGAGAGCTCATAACAAAGTTGAAGTGTTGGATGTGTAAAAATATCTAATGTTTCCTGGTATATATGGAGAGCTTTCTACAATTACCGTGATTGATGTGGAATGTGAATTTCCACTCACAAAATTAAGGGACCCGTTAGAGAAAGCTTTCATGGGGAAAGAAAGTCATGGTTATGTTAAGGCTTATGAGATGATTTAAATTTTGGATCTTGTAAGTGTTTTTGTTGATTAAAAGAAGTATAAACCTCTAAATAGACCTACTGGTCTAAGTTAAAGTTGAAATCACTCCCGGTTCATTTGAAATATGCATTCTTAGGAGATCAAGACACATTACCATCATACTTGCTAGCGAATTGTCTGGGGCACGGTGGAAGAAGCACTAGTAGTATGATACAAGAGAAAAATAGGAATAGGATGGAAGATGTCAGATATTCAAGGTATTAATCCGGCCTTTTTTATTCATAAAGTTTAATGGAAGATGATCATAAAGTGTCTTGATTTGAACACACCAATGAAGGAAGTAGTTTGCAAAGAGGTCATAAAGTGTCTTGATTCGAGCATCATTGTAATATTTATGATAGCAAGTGGGTCATCTCGGAAAAATGCATCCTCAAAAAGGGAGGCATGACATTGGTGACCAATGATAAAAATTAGCTCATCCCAAATTGCAGTATCAAAGGTTGGCGCATATGCATAGATAATTATTAGCTGAATAAGGTTACTTGTAAGGATCACTAGCCATTAATTGACCATGTGTTGGAAAATCCCATTATCCAAGAATACTTTTGCTTCCTTGATGGGTACTGAGGCTATAACTAGATTGGCATAGCTCCTGACGATTAGGAGATTATTTTTACATGTCCTTTTAGGACATATACTTTCGAGTGCATTCACTTCAAGCTCTACAATGCTCCAACCACCTTGAGGAGCTACATGATGCCAATATTTAGCGACATGATAAATCACTTTGTCAAGGATTTATGGATGATTTTCTATTTTTGGTAAATAGTTTGAAGTGTGTTTGCAGAATCTAGACAGGTGTTAGCAAGGTGAGAGGAGACTTATCTGGTGTTGAATTGGGAGAAGTGCCACTTCTTGGTTAGGGAAGGCATTTTCCTTTGTCAAAAGGTGTCAAGGCATGTCTTGGAGGTAGATCAAGAAAACATTTAGGTGATTTCCAAGCTACCACCCCCTATTAGTATAAAAGGGGTGCATAGTTTCTTGGGACATGTACGATTCTATAAGAGCTTTATAAAGGAATTGTTTAAGATCACAAGGCCAATTAGTAAGTTGCTTGAGAAAGATGTCAAAATATGTTTTGGAGAATATTGCATCAAGGCATTTGAATAATTAAAGAAAAAGATAACTGAGGCAATTGTTCTTATTTCTCCAGATTAGGAGCTTCCGTTCGAGCTCATGTGTGATGCAAGTGATACTTTTGTGGGATCTGTATTGGAACAATGGAGGAACAAAGTTTTTCACTCTATTTATTATGAACAAAAATATTTGGATAGGGATCAAGTTAACTACACAGTGGTTGATAAAGAGATGTTTGCACTGGTATATGCTTTTGACAAGTTTCGGTCTTATTTGGTAGGTACTAAGGTAATTGTATACACACACCACACTGCTATCTAGTACTTATTTTACAATAAAGATGCCAAGACAAGGCTTATTAACTAGATATTATTTGTTGAAAGAGTTTGATTTGGGTATCCGTGATAGGAAATGGTTCAAAAAAAAGGTTGCAGACCATCAGTCAAGGCTAGAAAAACATTCACATATTGATGATTAGATGAAAATCATGGATGACTTTTCAGAAGAGAAATTGATGGCACTCGGTACTTTATAATTTCCATGGTATGATGATATTGTGAACTTATTGGTAAGTGGAGTCTCCCACCTGGGTCTTTGGAGTCTTCCGCCTGAGGCTACCAACGAGCAGAAAAAGAAACTGAGTTATGATTGTCGTTACTACTTATGGGATAAGCCCTGTTTGTTTAAACAAGGCCTAGATAGAATAATTTGGAGATGTGTTTTGGAATATGAGGTGAATGAAATATTGAATAGTTGTCATGCTTTTCCATATAGTGGTCATCATGGAGGTGATCATACATCTAACAAGGTCCTACTATCAGGCTTCTTTTGGCCTACATTATTCAAAGATGCTGTTGAAATTATGTGAAGATGTGATCAATGCCAGCGTATGAGGCTAATTTAAAAATGACATGAGATGCCACTAAATAACATTATTGATATAGAGATTTTTTATGTATGGGAGACTTCATGGGACCCTTCCCTCTATAATTCAAAAGTGGTGCTGAAATTCGTGAACAAGAAATTTTCAAAAGATTCAGGATGTCGCGAGCTATTATTAGCAATGAGGGAATGCATTTCAGAAATGCGTGGTTCAAGGATTTTCTGACTAAGTATAGGGTGACTCACAATTATGGGGTTAAAGATCTTTTTGGGCCCTAAAAAGTTAAACTTGAACCCAAAGCTGGCAAGAGAAAAGAGGATGCTATAATTGCATGAGCTGCAGGAGTTTAAACTCCATGCTTATGAGAATTCAAGTTATATAAAGAGAAAAAAAATTTGTGGCATGACAAGCATCTTGTTACAGGAACTTTCGAGCCTAGACAATAGGTTTTATTATTTAATTCATGATTGCAATTATTTATCGAAAAGTTATGATCCAAATGGAGTGGACCATTAGTTGTAGTAGGAGTAACTAAGCATGGAGCTGACAAATAATTAATTAGAGGGTACATTCTTGTTCAAAGGGAAAAGACTCAAGCATTATTTACCAAGCTATGATAGTGAGGAGAAGTCCATCATGGTGGACGCATGAGCATGAGCGGGGTCGTGTTGCGATGTTAAATAAGGTGCTAGGTGGGAGGAAACCCGTGATTTTAATGTAATAGTTAGGATTATATTTTAAGTGTCAAATAAAATCAAAAGAAAAATAAAAAAATATGTCGTTGCACGACCGAAACCAAGCGGATAGTTAGGAGGCAACCCACCATTTTATTATTTTTCACATAATTTGTTGTTTTTCTTGATGTGTAGTGCAATAAATTTATGGGAGGATTAGAGCATACCATGGATTCTTAAAGTTAGATAATTGAGGTGAAAGTGCACGAATTTATAGGTATGTGGTTCAACAGACCATCAAACGATGGTCCCAAGGTGGTGCAAAATAAAATGTGCAACAAACTTGTGAAAGGGGATAAATATGTTACCCACTATGTCACACTCAACAGGATGTCACATTTGAGCCTTGATACGGCTAAAAGTGTTTTAGGTTTTTTTTCAAAACACAAAAAATCCTGAGGTTAAACGTGGTGAGCACCGTGTCATGCTTGATTGGATGTCGCGATATCAGTCGTGAAATAATTAGGGGAGTTAATCTATTTTATGGATTAAAATCTGGGTCAAATATGACCCTGTTTTGACTTAAAAGAAAAGAATAAAACTCCAAATCCTTCATTTCATATGCCTACCAGCCCTGCTACCCTCCCCAATGCCCTAATTTCCTAAACATGCCACTCTTTTATTTTCCTTCAAGTTATCTTCAAATACTTGCAAAAACAAGGTATGATTTCTCTGTCTATCTTCTTTCTTAATAGTTTTGTAAGTTATTCTTATTACTCTCTCTCTTCAAAATTGGTAAGAAGCTAGAAAACCTTGAAGGTGCTTCAATGGTGAAGACACCCACTTCATTGAAATACTCATGTGATGTAGTATTTTGTTTGTAATTATTTATTGGGTTTTTATAGTGAATATTATTTCTAGCATGAGTAGTTTATTTTAAATATTTATTTGGAATTTTGCAATTACTACTTGAATATGCTATTTCATAAAGAATATGGTTTTGGTTTGAAATATGTATATGGTTGATGACAGGGAAAAGTAATGGGTGAGTTCTTGCAAGAATGTGTTGGCTATGAGTAAAATCTATTTGCTATGAAAGAAGCCAAGAATAAGGAGAGGAATGTGTTGTTATATTGTTGCAATAATATTTAAGAAGGCTTGGGTGAATGATGAATGTTTGTGATACTATTTTTTAGGATTATGTGAATTTATTGATCATTGTCTATGAGAATTATATGAAATTGGGGCGCAATTTAATATAATTGGAAAGTAGGGGTAGTCTGAGTACCCAACATTAAATAGAGACCTTTTCTAACGACTAAGTGTGGGGTGGTCCTTCGAGCCTCCAAAACCTTTAGTCGACTAGCCATGTTGAACTTTAGCACTAATAAGGTTACGTAACGTTGTTTTGCAGGAATCATGCCTCCTAAGAAACATGCAGGAAAGGCAAAAACTTTATTTAGTGGAGGACATAAGAGATACCATATGGGTGTTATCATTCCACCTCCTCTAGTGCTACCATGTAGAACAAGAAGGAAATTTGGATTACGATGGGTGAAAATGAAGTTAAGACTTGGAACAAACATAACAAAGAGTTGAAGTATTATCCAGACGAGGTGATTTATAGGGCTACCTTGATGCTAGATTACCCCTAGATATACCAATGAATCATGACTAAGGGGTTGGGCTTTATCTTTAAAGAACCTCACCCATGCAATCTCCACTTGGTGCTGGAATTTTATGCTAATAGGAATCCAAAGGCATGAACTCGCCAAGTAACTTCATGGGGTGACATTTGACTTTGATGCTCAAATCTTTAATACTTTCTTGCACACTCTACCAAATGACCCGAATGTCCTCCAAGACATAATCATACATCTCCATACCGGTACATACGACATACTTTATGTGGTTCTACTTCTGAAGTAAGATGGAAAATAGATAGGAGATACAAGCACGATGCAACTCTACCATATACACATATGACCAAAGAAGCAACAATCTGGACAAAGATTATGTGTGCAAAATTTATTCCATGGGTACATCTCACTGATATTACTAGGGACCATGTATGCCTAGTATGTGTTTTAATTATGGGCTTAGATATCAACATTGGTGTTATATTTCGTCATTCCATGAGGAATGCAAGGTTGAAGAAAAATCATAGGTATGCTCTTGGTGGTTTAATAACTCAGTTTTTACTCGGTATAAAGGGTATCCAAGAAGACCCCATGGATTACAAGCCACGGGCGGAGAGAAGACCTATAACGTTTGTGCACACAAATGATCCTAAAATTATTGGCAGGTGGTATTGAATTTGTCCGAGAGACATGCTCAGAATGATTCCACTACGTGTTTCTAAATTGGGATACAGATGTTGCAGGTGAAAATTATAGGTCGCTCTTCTACGCAACATGAGATAGACCAGCTCAAAGATGACTTTCCCTTGAATGACGATGTTCTTCATATATTGGGGTTGAGTGTTGGAATTAGAGAGTCATTATCTGGTTATGAGCCTACTGAGGATAAATGCCAGAGGGAAGATTCTGAAATATCAGCTAATGATGAAGCCAATGATTCTTATATAGGTGGTGAGGACATGGAGCCTGATAACGAGGATGGCAGTGATGAGTGACTAGGGAGTTTTTATATACATCACCTCTTTTATAAGTTGTGGCATTGGGACTATACCTTAGTTCAAATGTGGGGTGGGAGGTTGTATATTATTTCTTGTGTCATTCTAGCTCAATTTGATAGTTATTGTGCTTATGCTTGTTTTGTTAGTTTATGATGTGCTATTTGGATAATACTGCACTGCTTTACTTTTGGTCCTATATTAATGATTGAATTTGATATTATACATTTGGGTTGTAATAGTAATCCCAGTATCTTTATGTTGATTTTTTTTCTAGTAGTAGTTTTTTAAATTATTTTGGGATTCTCGGCTTTTGTTTTTGGTGTTTTTCCCGAGGATAGTCCCTTTGAAAAAAATATTTAGTTTTGTATTTTTGTCTAATGTATTTTACTTTTAATTGCAAGTTTTTGAGCCATAGTTAGAGACTTTTCTCTATGATGGGTGGATGGCGACTGTCTTAAGGGAAAATTAGTCATAGTTGTAGGTAACAGGTAACCTGCAATAGATGACATAGTAACTCCACTTGATCTCATGATAGACTTTCCAACAAGTTAGCTTAAGTAAGCATAAGTAAAATGTTGGAAAAGGTTACAAAATTTGCAATTAATTCTTAAAATAGATTTGGTTTGCGAAAAGAAATAGAGCCTAGTTGTGCATAGCACACAACTTGGTTTGTGTTTTCTTACAAGAGTTTTTATGACCTCTTCTAATCAAAGATGCCATGTGCGGTGAGTCTATTTTTGTGTGTGATTTCTTGCATATGTGACATGCAGAAATTTCCCAACGTGTGTGAAAGGTTACTTGATACTTAATTTTGTG
>JBDJHY010259152.1:0-10532 GCA_039654485.1 Withania somnifera
CTCTTCTAATCCAATTCTAACATCATAATCCTGAGCCTACTTGTCTTCTGAAAATGTGATCCCAAATACTATGTAAAGATGCTTGGACTTCTCCAAAACTCTAAAATATGCAAACAATCTCGAACATCACAAAACTAGAAATATAACAATCTACACAGTAATACAATTTAAATGATACCCATAAAGCTATAAAAAGAGTAGGAGTCAAAATATTTGTCAAAATAGGCCTATTGGCCCTTGAATCTGAAACTTCAAACAAAGTGTATTAAAACATTCCCTATTATGTAGGAAACTCTTACTCAAAATTTAAAGCCAAAATAAGCAAGAAATAAACTCGAATTGAAGAAATAAAATTAAGGAAAGAGTAGGATAATTTGGGGAGTTTATGGACCAATTTTAGAGAAACTAAAGCAAAAACTTATAATTTAATGGATGAAAGTATGATTAGAGATGTTTATTAATGTTTCTGAGCTCAATATTGAAGACCCAATAGGTTGCAAGACCAATAATACAGTTTTGATGTGAAGTAAAAGAAAAAATGAGAAAAAAATTTGGTTTAGGCTTTTTTAGTTGGCAGCAAGAATGCGCAATTCAATCATGTGAAAATATATAACGATCATAAAGTTTAATGTGGAATAAGCATCATGATTGCATGATAGGTGTGTCACAATTACGGGAGATAGTTGGATAGTGAGATGCAATCACGTAAGAAATATCGCGATCGCGAGGAGAGAGAATGTCTAGCATAGTGATCATGGATCTCGTGACATAGATAATCTGAGATCATTTTGATTAAATATTAATTAAACTCAACTCTCGGTCAAAATTATATAAATTCCAACCAGGTGCCTAAAATGAGTTTCGCTAACCCAAATCACAAATGAACACTTCACCTAACCAAAATTTGATATTTTGGAGCTAATGGAGTAGTTAAATTTCTAGTCCATCAAAGCTCCATTTATAAACTAAAACTCATAAAACATGAAAAATGAGATAAACTCAAAATGAAGGTTTTTGGACATAAACCAAAATTTCATATAACAAAATCCATATTTCCAAACTAATGGAACTGTCTGAGTTTAATTTTAAGAGTATTTTTAAGGAATGTTGATCGGAGTCAATGATATCAAAAGTCAAGGCTTTAAAATTGGGAAATATACATAACAACCATATGGACGATTCAAAACCAAACTATCAGTCCAATAAGTCATGAATGACTTAGGACGCTACAGTGAAGCATTTCATAGCTCCAGTGTTCAGTATAGTTCATGGCTATAAATCCCAAAGCATAAATTATTCATTATTTTAGTTATGTGGTCGAGTTCAGTGATTTCTATGTTATTAGTTTTAGCATAGTTCAGAATATATTTGATTTATTACATTTATACTCATGCCTCTACCCCAACTTACAATTTTATATATGACCGTTGTTTACCTTATTTATCTTAGTTCATTATTCTATGCATATACTTGTACATTTATATTATTTCTTCTTATTCCTAGATACTTAGTACATTCCAAAAGTATTGATGCATACTTTTTTCCTACACTCACAATGTAGATTCAGTTCATCCATCCCACACTCGAGGATAGTCTTGTATATTCATTCAACAGAGCTTCAGTGGTAAGTCCTTATATTCCAAGGGACATTGTGTCTATCCAATAGATTCTAGATCCCTCCGTTTAGTTTATTTGATTTAGTTTTAGTATTTCTTTTATGAGCTAGTGTAATGACTCATTTGGTCATTTTCTTAATTTTTGCCTTTTTCTACATTTAGAGTTATTTGGTAGTTTCCCCAACTCATTTATGACTTGCTGGACCGTTAGCTTAGTGCCCTAGAAGCTTAGTTATCTTAGTGCCCTAGAAGCTTAGTTTCTCATTATCTCAAGTTTCCTATTTTGAAGTTTTAGTTTTTGAACAGTGGAACTTAAGAGTGAATTCTTAGTAAACACGTTATAGTTATGTTAACTCTAGAAAGCCGGGTTTGGTCTAGAGGGACCTTTAGTTCATTTCCCAAAATTTATTTTTGAGTTTGAGCTGTTTGTGGAAATTTAGTTCATTAAAAGTTGAGAATTTATCGGGAGTTAGTGTATGGTAATTGGAGTGTTGTAATGGGGTGAAGACACTTCCATCAGCTCCATAATGGTGATTTTGGGCTGGTAGAGTTGTTGGTTTGCTTCCTGGGATGTCCAGTTTTGTTTTGGGTGCCTCGGTATCTTAGTGGAAAGTTGTCTCTTTTCATTCATTTTGGGTTGGGGGTTCTTTTCTCTCAATCGACCTTTGTTGGTCATTTTGTTTATTCAGTTGAGTCCAGAATGTGTTTTTGATGAAATATGTATGTTTGTTTTATTTTTGTTGGACTCTGTTTCAATTTCGAGCCCTTATTGGGCAATACAACTGCTGCAAAAAAATCTACAGACTCAGGTGTTCAACATGATTGTGCTCTTGTGATGGGATTGCGGTAATTCTCTTTTTCTTATTTATCACGATCTCTATAGTGCAACACAATTACGGTAGACTGCCTTTATTTATTTATTGTGATGTGCAACACAATTACGGTAGACTGCCTTTATTTATTTATTGTGCTGGGCGCATCGCAATTGAGCTATTGTGGGAATTAGATCTTGGGCACGATTGCGCCAGACCACCGCAATCTTGCTAGTTCGTGGCCAATTATTAAACTGCCAGACCTCGTGATTTCAGTAATTTTTCTCCTTTATACTCTCATTTCTTGCTTACAAACTCTCAAAAATCATACCTAAGCTTGGGAATTGTTGTGGAGATTCCGTGTGGTGGGTTCCTAAGTCTTCCTCCTCCTTTTAGGTAAGCTATCCTCTCCTTTCCTCTTCCCTCCAAGCTTGAACTTCAGCTTTAATGGTGGTTTTGTCCCTTAGATCTGAATTTGAGTATTTTTCCCCATTCTCTTTCATAGTAAGGTATTGTGAGGTTGGTACTTGTTGTGAGTTATTTTTCTATCAATTTCCAGGTTTGTAGCCGCGTGATCCTCTTTCTTTGTTCTTGTTATATTTTTCAATTTTTAGCATAATCTTTTCTTATCAAATTAAGCACCTTTTGTTGGTCCAACTGATCTCAAATTCGAACCATGCGTTCCTTGAGTTGAGGTCTTCTTCTAATGATTTTAGCTTATTTTTTGAGCTCAGGACTCGCGGGTCCATTTCTAGGCCCATTTTTTGACCCAAATTTCTTTATACAATATGGGTATAGTTATTCTTGTTTTGACCCCTATATCCTTATTTTGGTTGTTTTAGGTTGTTTTGGGCAATTCAGAGGTTGTTCGAGTTATGCGTGCAACTTGCGGGAACTTTCTGTCGCCGTCTAGGTAGGCTAGGTTTTTTTATTCATTCTAGACTGGGTTCATATTTAAAGTTTGTTGGGTTCCAGCCAGCTGGTGGACTTGATAAGTAGTTAGTATATCCTTCCTTCAACTTTTTGCTCTTGTTTACCCTTTTTGGGGCCGGTGTAGGAGCTCGTAGTTGGCCATAGACTACGATTAGTATGCATGGCCTGCAGATGGCAGCTACAGTGTTAAGTGTTGGGCTAGTGGTAGCCATGCAGGTGAGATGTGTTCTTAGCTTGTGGCTTCTATCCTTTCCTACACTTCAAGCTCTTCTTTTATTTGTCTTGGTTATTTTTGCGAGCATGCATACCGTGGTGAGGTTGTGGAGGGATAAAGGCTATAGTAAAAAGGTGTTTTGTGACCTAAAGAGAACAACAGGGTTTTTTGACTTGTTTTTCGCAACCAAGAGATGGTACAAGCTATTTTCATATGTATATAACTAGAACTTGGTTTTCTTATACTATTTATATCCTAAGGCGATCATCTAGATTAGAGTAGGTTTTCTTGATTTATGTTCTGGAGGTGGAACCTCCAGGAAGTGATGGGGCCCTATATGTTTTGTTTGAGGCACTGACCTCTATAGCGAGGCTCCCGAAAGGAGGGGCCTGGTGCAGTTTCTAGGGTGGAACCACAGGGGCTACTATTTTGACTGTGTTAGTACAGTTATACCCTTTGCATCATCCTTTATTGCTTGTTTGTGCCTTGAGGGATGAGGGGGGAGGTCATGATTGGTTTTATAACCCTATTTTTTCCTGCTGATGCAATGGGGCGTCAGGTTGGTTTTTTATGTTTTTCTTTTCTGTATTTATCCAATGGTGGGATGGGGCATTACTTGGATTTTATCTGTTATTTGCTCTTCCTCTATTCTTATGTTCCCGTTTTACCTTATTTATTCATTCTATTAGCGGTTGCATTGAGCTGGATATTAAGTAGAATTTCTGCAAACTTGCAAATCGAGCTAGGGTACTAGTTATGCTTCAGTGAGGCCGAGTATTTTAGACTTGTGTTAGTTACTTACGTTTTATTTCCTTATATATATATATATATGCCTTACTTTCTGTAAAGTTTTACTTTTTTTTCTTATGATCTATTTTACTTATTTGATTGAGCCTAGTCAACTAATGATGCCTTACTTGGTGCTCATGCTACCCTTCTGTACCATTTTCTTGGTGCATATACTAGTTTGAGTCATCATAGGAGACGAGATTATGCTAAGTAGAGGTGTTGGTTGATTTCAAAGAGCAAGGTATGTCCCATAATTCTAGACGAGCCCATTTTCTAGCTTTGTTTGGTTTCTGCCTTATCCTATTCAAAAAAGATTGGTTTTGTATTTACCTCTTATGGAGCTTTTGCATATATTATCTTTTGGTTACTCTGATGTAGTTTACTCCATTTTGTCACAATCACTAGGTTTTAGGAGGTATTGTATATAAGTTGTAATTGTATATCACTTCATCTTATATATTATGCTTTATTTATTATTGTTTAGTTGTTATCAGCCCATTTCTTGTCGCTTCATGTTGAGGGGTGGGCTAGCTACTGGTGTAACTGTAGGCACCATCACAATCTGAGTTTTAGGCGTGATAGAGTGGTATTCGAGCATAGGTTTCCCCCTTTTTCTATGGCTGGAGAAAGTATTGGTAGAGTCATACAGATGAATATGGAGACGTCTGAAACCTATCTTTGAGAGGATACAGGACGTAATAGGAATGAACTTTCTTCTTTTCTCTCATCATATGTAGTACTTATGTCAGTTTGTGGAAGTGTCTACTTGACTTCTCTCTTTTTGCAGATAGTGTATACTAACGGTTCATCAGTTTATAGAGATCCTCCTTCTAATGCACAGGAGACCCCACTCAGGGGCAGATAGGGGGTGACTATACGTACTCAGTTAGTTGGTACTACTTTGGTATGTTTTCCCCAGATAACGAATACTATAGATCCACCTCTAGTTCAACAGATTACTCCAGTGCCTGAGCAGCAATTTCCATAACCACAGTTGATCAAGGTATGATAGGCTTTGTGGCAGATGCTTAGAATGTTCAGCAGTGTGCCACCAAAGGTTCCTTAAAGTTCATCTTAGAGGTGCAGCACAAGGTATTCTACTTCCCCTTATTCCTCAAGCTACAGTTCTTCCACCAGTTAACTGTTCAACTGGTTGCTCCACAGCCTATTTCGGCATTAGTACTTCCTTAGCAGGTCGATGCCAAAGTTCTTCCATCATATGAGATGAGAAAGATGCTTGATTATTTTATCCATATAGCACCGACTAGATTCTCAGGGAAAGAAGGATAGGACCCCACAGAGTTTATTACTATCTATGAGGAGAGGTTAAGGACCTTGGAGTTATTGGAAGGTTACTGGGTTGATTTGTTACTTATTTTATCAATGGAGATGTTAGTCATTGGTGGAAAGTGATTAGATATTAAAGGACATCAGGGTCTCCATCGATGACTTGGGATTGGTTTACAGAGGCCTTTTTGGCAAAGTATGTGCCCTATAGTACCTGGGAAAGGCTTATGCCAAAGTTTGATACCTTGCAGCAGGGATCCTTATAATATACTGAGTATGAGGATAAATTTATCAAGTTATTAAGGCATGCAAGGTAGTTGATTTTGACTAAGGAGAAAATTCGTTGCTTTGCTTATGGATTTTGACATGATTTATATAGAGAGGTGGGTGGATGCTGGTGTTGGGTAGATTATTTTTGGACATTGCTAATCATACTAGGAGCATGGCTGAGTTACATTATGAGTCCCAAGGGGGTAGAGAGAAGAGGTTGCATCATGAGGGTAGCTATTCATGCAATCAATCAGAGGTCATGGATAACATAGAGGTAAGACTCAGGCTTTAATGTGGGCTTTAGAGGCAGCTTAGAATAGTTAGCTCGTCAGGGGCTTGGGGTTAGGATCACAGGATTGTAGTGGCTAGGTTGAGGGCCCAGAGGGCCATGCGAGGGATAGTATGGGGTGTTTCTAATATGGGGACCATAGTTATTATGCTAGAGATTACCCTATGGGTGTCGGAGATTGTGTGTATGGAGCTTGTTACCAGTGCGGAGATTTTATCACCGAATAAGGGATTTTCCTCAGTTTGGGACCGCCCAAGCACTGTTACCAGCGAATCCACTTAAGGAAGCACTACCAGATAGAGATGGCCAGGCTCCATCTCGAGGAGGTTGTTAGGGGTATAGAGTTGAGGATCGCCAAGGTAGGGGCCGCCAACAGTTGTACGCGATTCAAGATGGACCTCAAATAATCATGTGCCTACAATGTTACCTTAGATTTGGCATTTATTATTTATCTTTATTATTATTTGTAGATTTATATTTACTTCATGTTGTCTTTTCTACCTTTGTTTAGCAGGCGGCTGCCTAGTGGATTCTTACTTGTGTTTTTGTACCTATGGTCAGGGCCCTAGTGGTGGATAAGTATTCGATTATGTGCCTTGTCTTTAAGGGATCATGACACGCTAGGTGACTCGAGGAGTTATAGAGGTGTTTTGTCGTGATTTGTTTTTCTTAGTAGGGACTAGTTTCTTTGTTTTTATGCGGTTATGGGTTGTTTCTCCAAGATTTTTTCCTAGATCGCGCCTGGTACACCTCGGCTTAGATATGGTGGGACCTTTTAAGGCACTTTCTAGTTATGTTTTTTCCTTTCTTGTGGTCCTAGAGGTTGTATCTTATCCAAGGCACTCCTTAGCCTTGAGTTTACATTTCCTTGCTATTTTATTTCCTTGTGTTTCTTGCTTGCTTCTTTAGGGTTAGGTGTTCGAGATGATGTGGTGTAGTGGGTATGATGGGTGGTCTTTCCCTTTTTTGGTGATGGGTTGTGTGTGTAGTGTCCTTATAGGTGCTTCCTTGGGTTACGGGTGTCGTGGATTTATTAGACAGGGGGTGTTTGGTTGGCTTCAGCGCTTCCTATGGTTGGGTGTTGTTTTATGGTTCCTTTTTTGAGGTTGTTTTTCCATTTCCCAAGGGTGGAGCTCTTCTAAAGTTATGTGTTATATATATGCTTGCGGGGTGTGGATTATGCCCAGGGGTAGCAGGTTAGTGGATGAGTTCTCTTTGAGGTTAGATTGGTGGTTGGAGTTAGTTCCTCTCTATTTTGTTTTGGTTCTTGGATTTTTATGGTTAGGGTTTTTAGCCAAGGGCTAGTAGAGGCGGTTATGTTGAACTCCAAAAGAGTGGGGGTTTCTGGTCAGTATGTGTGACCAGAAAACGTGGTTTTTCCTTAGTCTTTGGTTGCGATATAGTTCTAGGATGTGTTTGAGAGAATTGGCCTGAGAAGTGTGCTAATGGCTTTGTGGTGGAGGTGCAAGTTAACTGGGCTCAGAAGGGTCCCAATGAAGAAGGTCTCACAGAGATGCATTGTCTATTTGTTTAGCTTACTTGAGGTTTAGGAAGGGGTATACGAGCCAAATATCCCCTAACTATATTGAGCCTTCAGGTACTGTTCCTTCCTTTACTTTCGAAGAAGAAAGTCCTGTTTAGTAGTGGATGTTGTAATGACTCGTTTGGTTATTTTCTTTCCTTCTGTTGTTTTCCTTATTTAGATTCATCTAATAGCCCCAAGTAATTTATGATTTGCTGGTACAACTTAGTTTCCATGTTTTGGAGTTTTAGTTTTGGAATAGTGGAACTTGAAAGTGAATTCTTAGTAATGCAATCAAAATTAGATTCTAATAGTTTCTTTATCTTCGAATACCGACTTTGGTCTAGGAGGACCTTTAGTTCATGTTCAGGGGTTTTTGCTTTGAGTTTGAGTTGTTTTGTTGAAATTCAATTCATTAAGAGTTGAGAATTTTCCCAGAGTTAGTGTGTGGTTATTGAAGTGTCAAAATGGGATTCCAATGCTTCCATCAGCTCCAAAATGCTGATTTTGGGCTGGTAGGGTTGTTGGTTTGCTTTACAGGATGTCCGATGTTGTTTCGGGTGCCTTGGTGGCTTAGTTAGAAGTTGGTTGTTTTCATTCATTTTGGGTTTGGGGCTCTTTTCGCAACCTCTGTCTGTCATTTTGTCGATTCCGTTGAGTTTTAGATGTGTTTTTCATGAAAGATCCTTGTTTGGTTTGTTTCTTTTAGACTCTTTTTTAGTTCTGATCCCTCGTTGGGAAATTCAGTTGTTACAGAAAAATTGGTTGAAATAGGTGTTAATTGCGATAGGGATCTTGTGACGGGATCGTGATAATTCTCTTTTTAGTCTTTAGTGTGGTACTTGTGTGATGTGATCGCGGTAGTCTTCCTTTATTTCTCTTAGTTCAGTCGTGCTCGGAGCACCGCGATCGCGCTGTTTTGGGAATATGCTCTTGGGTACAATCGCGCTAGGCCACATAATCGCGCTAGATCTTGGCTAGTTATCAAATGGTCAGATCTCATGATTTCAGTCATTTTCCTCCTTTCTACTCTCGATTCTTGGTTCCAAGAATTGTTTTGGTGATCCCGTGTAGCAGGTTCCTAAGTCCTCCTCCTTGTTTTAGGTAAGCTTTTCTCTCCTTTCTTATTGCTCCAAGCTTAAACTTAAGCTTTAATTATGGTTTTTTCCCTTGGTATGAACATTTTTTCCCCTTCTCTTTCATAGTGGGCTTCTGTGAGGTTGGTCCTCATTGTAGGTTTTTTTTCCTGTTGATTTTAGATTCGTAGGCGCTTGATCCTCCATTTTTGTTCTTGTTATATTTTTCCTTTTTTAGCTTAATCTTTGCTTGGCCAATTGAGGACTTTCTGTGGTCCAATTGAGCCCAAATGCTAATCATATGTTCCTTGAGTTGAGGCCTTTGTACGGGTTATTTTAGTTTATTTTTATGGGCCGTGGGGCCTGCGAGCCCGTTTCTAGGCTTATTTTTTGACTCGAGTTGTTTTACAAATTATGCGTATCATTCTTCTTGTTTGACCCCTATATCCCTATTTTGTACTTTTGGGCTATTTCGGGCGATTATGAGGTTGTTCCGATTATGCACGTGACTTGCATGAGATTTTTGCTGGCATCCAAGTAAGCTAACTTATTTCTTACTTTGTAAACTGGGTTCATATTGAATTCTTATTTGGTTCCAGGTAGCTAGTGGGCTAGATAGGTAGTTGGTATACCCTTCCTTTAATTTTTTGTGCTTGATTTCCCTTTATAGGGCCCGTACAAAAGCCCGTAGTTGGTTGTAGTCTTCAAGTAGTGTGCCCGGCCTACCGGGGGTGGCTATGTGATCGTAGTGTTAAGTGTTGGTCTACTGGTATCGTGCGGGTTAGATGTATTCTTAGATAATAGATTCTAGCCTTTTGATATACTTTAAGTGTGCCTTTTATTTACGTTGGTTGTTTTTCTAGCATGCATACAGTGGTGAGGTTGATCAAGCGGGCCCGATATGTGATTTACTACTCGGGAAGGGGTAAGGCTATCATAAAAAGGTGTTTTCTAAACTAAAGATAACATTGGGGTTTTATGACTTATTTTACGCAACCACGAGATGGTAGGGGATATTTTCATAGATATATTTAACGGAAAGTTGGTTTTCTTATACTATGTATACCTCAGGACGATCATCTAGATTGGAGAAGGGTCTACCAGATTATGTTTTGTAGGTGAAACCTCCTAGCAACGGTGGGGCCTTGTGTGTTGAGTCTGAGGTGCAGTCCCCAATATTGACTATGAGGTGCAGATCTCTGAGGCACGGTCCCCACTACTGATTAGGAGGCATAGACCTCTAAATAGCGACTAACGACAGGCAGGGCCTGGTGCATTGGCTAGGGGTACGACCCCTAGGGCTTCTGGTTTTGAGTGAGTTAGTACATTTCTACCCCCTTGCTTCATCCATTATCGCTTGGTTGTGCCTTGCGGGCTAATGGAGGAGGTCACACTTGGTTTTCTATCCCTGTTTCTCCCTGTCGGCGGGATGGGGCATCAGGTAGGGTTTTATGTTTTTCTTTTCTTTAGGTATCCAGTGGTAGGATGGGGCACTACTTGGATTTCTCAGTTATTTTCTTTTCTTGTGTGTTTATGTTCCTGATTTACCTTATTTATTAGTTCTATTAGCGGTTGAGTATAGATAGATATCAGGTGCGTTTCCATAGACTTGTGGCTCAAGCTAAGGGTACAAGTTATGCCTCAGCGAGGCCGACTACTTTAGACTTGTGTTATTTACTTCCTTTTGATTTCCTTATATTTATGCCTTACTTTCTATACAATTT
>JBDJHY010259163.1:0-10532 GCA_039654485.1 Withania somnifera
CAGCATGTGAGCCTTCCTAAGGATCCATGAAAAATTTATGGAAGGTTTCTGTGCTAGATATTTTTTCATGGTTGGCATACCTCCATGGACCTAGTCGTTCTGAGGACAGTCACATTGGAAAAGGGTTTTATGGTGTAGTTGAGGCATTTGGGGAAGACCTTCCATGTGTCCTGCTTGATGGGCCTTCTGGTAATTGAGGAGGAGAATACACAGGAATTTTACATCGTTGTATCCGTACTTACTTTATCGCACTTGTTTTCAATATGTACTCTCCGGTAATATGGGATGTTGGAAGGGTGAGTGTGACTTCTATGTACTCTTCCATTCTTATGGAGGATTAGAAGGGTCTTACTTGATTTTACTAATTGATTCACTACTAGTGCTAATTATACTCTTACTTATGGATCATTGTTACCTCATGGGCTTATTTGTGCGTGGTTCTACTTATTATACCTATCTCGTTTGTATCTTAATGTTGTTGATACACTTCTCGATTTACCCTAGTTTGCTATTTATCTGTCTTATTTTTACCATTTTTATTTTTGTATTTCTGCAAGGCTCATGGGTACATTCTTCTATTCTTACCTGAGTTCTTCCTCTATGTTATAGCTACCCTTACTTGCACACTATCAGTTTTCTTTCTTCCTATCTATATGTTGGATTACTGTGTTGTATTGTTTTCCTTCGTGACCTGCTTTTCTTTTATTCCTATTATTTACTTGATTATATTTGATATGTTCCTAGTGGGCCCTTGAAGCCTAATGTATATTTTTTTCTTCAGCAACTTGTACTCATATTACATTTATGTTTCCCTGGTGTAGATTCGAGTACTAGCACTCACTGTAGACTTAGTTATTGTTCATCCCTCCTTGTTTCTATCCTTTTTGGATATACAAGGTGAGCTTTATACATTCGGCGGTCTCCTGCATCTTGTCATATTTTTTATTTTCCAAGACAAATTTGTATACATGTGTCTTTTGTACTATATACCTTAGTAGCTTTGTATACATTGATACAATATTCTAGGGAGTTCTATTATTTCTGTTATGTTATTATACCTCTCTCACCTCATCCACTTTATCTTTATTTTATTTGTGACATTTTCTTGTACATTTCTTTTCTCAGGTATCCCATTTCTATGGCTCTGCGCTACAGGGTGGTTCTCCTACTAGCGGGTTAGTAGATGCCATCATAATTTGAGATATTGGGTTGTGTCAACTTATTAATGGAGACTAGGTTTCAACTGGTGTCAGTATAGATTAATTGTCTAGTAGAGTCCTACGGATCGGTGCAGAGATTTTTATAACCTATCTTTGAGAGGATATAGTGGCATGTAGGAATTTGAATCTCTTTTTTGATTCTATGTTATACGTTTTCCTATAAAGTTCACTAAAAATCTTAGTTGTTGTCTTTATTATTTTGTAGATGGAAAGCATGCAGTATACTCTAACCCAATGGCTCTGATTTACCATAGGTCCATATTACAGCACCCAGGGGGTTATGTTTCTAGTATAGACTTCATATATCCTGGCATTGCTTGTAGCACCTGATCTAGCTCCAGCACCAGCTCTACTATTCACCCCATATGTTCAAGCTATATTGTGGAAGCTACTCAGTGTATTTGGAGGTCCTTCAACTTACGGGGTACGTACATCTACCCAGATGGAAGCCTTGGGTGCTTTTAGTTCAGGAGCGTAGTTTGTCATTGTAGCACCACCCCTTGTCCGGCCAGCAATCCCTATTCCTACTTAGGAGCAACTGATCAAATTTGGCTCTCTTATAGTGGAACAACAGGCTTCTATGATAGACTCAGACCAAAAGCTCTTGATAAGGTTTTTTAGGTTGGATCCCCTGTGGTTTACTGGAGTTTCTTGAAAGAGTACTCATGAGTTCGTGGTGAAGTGTGAGTAGAGGTTAAGTAACCTCAATATCTTATAATTAATAGAGTCGCCTACACATACGTGGTATAGCAAACCAATGGTGGAGATCTTTGAAGATGTGCAGACCAGTACAATCGTCTCAGCTAACTTAGGCAGAGTTTTATAAGGTCTTAATGCAAAGGTTTGTGTATATATCTAAGCAATGATGATCGAGAGAAGAGTTTAGACATCTATAGAAAGGATCGATATCAACTGTTAAGTACGAGGCCTTGTTACACCTATTGTTGATTTATTTTGTTGAGTTTATTCCTACTGAGATGGAGAAGGTTCAAGGATTTTCATTATGTATTGAGATATAGACTATGTGAGGTAGTTGTATTGTTGGTTTCATGCAGTTGTTCATTCTAGACAGTGGTTAACCATGCACAATCCATGGAGTCCCTTTTTCATGAGTCTCGTCAATGCAGCAAAAAGAGGCAGATACAGAAAGGTAGTTTCACTGGGTCCCATTGTGGGTCATGGTTAGCAACAGTTCTCTCAGGGTCAGTCTAGTAGGCGGGTACAAGAATCTCTTTAGGATACCAAGACATCTTCTATGGGTTTCAGTACGCCACCTTCTAGGCAGTCTTCTATAAGGTCTGGGTCTTCTGTCCAAGGTGGCCAACCAGGTTTTGGTCATAGTTCTCAATAGAGTAGACTACTAGTATCATGGTTTAAGTATAGGATCATTGGTCACTATGCCAAATAGTTCCCTCAAAAGGGTATGCTTCAGACCGTTCCTCACTTAATTCAGCCATTGATAATTTGCGCCTCCACGAGCTAGAGGTGGGGAATAAGGTGGTGGTTTTAGTCGTTGATCAAGTGGTGGATGCCAATTTTGTGTTATACCTGGTAGGCTAAAGGCAGAGGACTTTGATACTGTGATTCCAGGTACGATGTCTGTTTGTTCTATATTATCGTTAGCCCTGTCTGACACTGGTTCCACTTGTTCTTATGTTTCCTCCTACTTTGCACCTTATTTGGGTTATCTAATGAGTTTTTATCTACTTTTATATCTGTTTCTACCACAATTGGTCTTTAGTAGTACATTAGACATTAGATCTTATTTGGTATCTGTTGGTGGATTAGACACTTGGGCTAATTTGTTGTTGTTAGATATGGTATAATTTTACATTATACTAGGCATGTACTGGTTATCCCCTCATCATGCATTTTTGGATTGCTAAGCCAAGACCATTACATTAGTCGTGCCTAGTGTATCCCCGATTGTATGGCGGGATTCTGTTAGTCACGCACCGACAGGGATCATCTTCTGCCTTCACTCTTGGAGATTGGTGGTGAGAGGATTTCTAGATTATTTTAGCCTATGTTGGAGATAGAACTCCTATTCCTAAGTCTGTGCCTTTTGTTTTTGTGTTTTTGGATGTGTTTCTTACCTACCTAACCTTCCACTCGAGAGGCATATTGATTTTTCTATTGAGTTAGAGACGGACACCAGGCCCATTTTAATCACTACTTACCATATGGCTCCTTCCGAGTTGGAGTGAATTGAAGGTTCAACTCCAGGATTTGCTGGATAAGGGGTTTATTTGTCTGAGTGTTCCTTTGTAAGGTATGCTGGTTTTGTTTTTTAAGAAGAAAGATGGTACGCAGATGTGTATAGACTATCAGTAGCCTAATAAGGTAACAATTAAGAACAATATCTGATATAGAATATTGATGATTTGTTTGACCAGCTTTTGGGCATAGCGATGTTTTCTATGATAGACTTGAGATATGAATATCACCAGTTGAGGATTCGGTTAGAGGACTTCACAATGACATCATCCAGTACTCAATATGGACATTATGAGTTACTACTCATGTCTTTTAGGCTAAATAATTCCCCTACAGCTTTCATCAACTTGACGCACAAGGTACTCAAGTCCTACATAGACTTGTTCATTATTGTCTTCATCGATGACATCTTGGTATACTCATAGAGTGGAGCAGAGCATAAGTAGGATTTGAGGTTGGAACTCCTAACTTTAAGAGATCATTAGCTTTATTCTCTAAGTGTGAGTTCTAGTTAGAGCCTGTAATATTCCTAGGATATGTGGTTTCTAAGGATAGAATTATAGTTGACCCAGCAAAGATTCAAGTAGTGAGTGATTGGCCTAGACTGACATCTCCTTCTAAGGTTTAAAGATTTTTAGGGATAGAAGCTTACTACAGATGGTTTTTTGAGGGGTTTTTATTGATAGCTGCACCATTGACTCGACTAGATAAGAAGGACATTCCTTTTTAGTGGTGTGAGGATTGTGACTCGTGAATTTTAAGGCTCAAGGATTTGTTAACTTCATCACTAGTTTTGACTTTGTCGATTGAGGATCGGAGCTTTTCGGTATATTGTGATGTTTCTATTGTTGTTTAGGGTGTATTCTATTGCATTAGATCTGAGTTATTGCATATGTATTGAGGTAGTTGAAAGTTCATGAGCATAACTATCCCACTTACGAGTTGGAGTTGGCAACGGTGGTATTTGTGCTCAAGATTTTGAGGTTGTCTATATGTACTTCCATATGAGATATATACTGACCATCGGAGCCTTAATATATTATGGGCTAGTGGAAGATATATTCTAGGCAGTGGAGGTGGATTGAGCTACTAAAGGACAATGATATTACCATCTTATACCATCCAAGCTAGGCAAATGTGGAAAAGTATGCCTTGAGCAAAAAGCCGGTCAGTATGGGTAGCTTAGAATCCATCAATTGTTTAGATTGGATTCGATAGACTCCAAGAGAGTTTTGGATTATATGGCTTGGTCTTCTTTGTTGAATCAACTTCGACAACGATAGTTTGAGGATCAATATTTTGTTTTCCTTGATGATCAGGTACTAGTTTATGAGGCCATAAGGGCTTCTTTTGATTTAGATGGGGTATTGTGATATGATGGTCAACTTTGTGTGCCATGGATTAATAGGTTGATTCAGTTGATATTATATGAGGCTCATATCTCCAGGTATTCTATTTATCTAGATGCAGCCCTATGTTAGTCGTATTAGTAGAGTGGGATGAAGACGGATATTGCAAAATATGTTTCATGGTATTTTAACTAACAGCGATTTAAGTTTGAGCACCGGTGGATAGGTGGTTTGATGTAAAGACTCCCTATCCCAACCTGGAAGTGGGAATGTGTGATGATGGACTTTATCTTCCCTCTAGGGTATTATTGATAGGCTGACTAATTCATCAAACTTTATCCCTACTCATTCTTCCTATATTGCAGAGCGGTTGGCTCATATCTATCTTTAGGAGGTGGTTCAGTTGAATGGGATTCAAGTGTCTATTATTTCAGATCGAGGCATGTAGTTTACCTTGCAGTTCTAAAGGAGTATTCAGTGAGGGATGGGCATTGTGGTTTAGTTAAGTAGCATTTCACCCTCATACTGATGGTTTTTCTGAGAGGACTAGTCGAGTCTTGGAGGGCATGTTGAGGGCTTTTGTATTATATTTTGGAGGTGTGTGGAATCAACATCTGGCCTTAGTAGAGTTTGCATATAATAACAGTTATCACTCCAGCATCAAAATGGCACCAGTTGAGGTGTTGTATGGCAAGTGGTGTAAATTACCTATTGGTTGGTTCAATGGTTTTGAAGCAAGAGTTCAGAGTTGGTACATGCTTTCTGATTCTCTTAATTAAGTTCGGATGATTTGGGACCAACTGCGGGTAGCACATATTAGGTATAAGATCTACCCGGACCATAGACTTCATGCCTTAGAGTTTGGAGTTGGTGATCAGGTGTTTCTACGGGCATCTTTGATATGCGGTGTTATGAGGTTAGGTAGGCGGGGAAATCTTGGACCTAGGTATATTGGACCGTTTGAGATTTTTAATAAAGTTGGCGATGTTGCCTACTATTTAGCCTTGCCTCCTATGTATTCTTCCACCCATCCAATTTTCCATGTTCTGATATTGCTAAACTATGTTACGGATGAGCCTTATAAGCCCCTTTGGGATTCAGTTTAGTTGGATAAGGGTCTATCTTATGTTGATGATTTGATTTCCATATTAGCCAGAAATGTTAGGAGGTTGAGTTCTTGGGAAATACCAGTGATAAAGGTTTAGTGGAGGCATCTTCCGGTCGAGGAGGCTATCTGGGAGTCGAGATTGAGATATGGATGAAGTATCCACAGTTGTTCGAACCTTTAGGTACCTTCCTTCCCTTTTCTTTACTTCTTTTCTTGACATTCAAGGACTAATTTCCTTTTTAGAAGTGGATCTTGTAATGACCCTTAGGGTAATTTCTATGCTTTACATGTTATCGTGCATTTTAGAGCAATTTGGTAGATGCCCCAGGTCATTTATGACCTGCTGGGACCAATGGTCCGGCTTCTTAGAGTTTCGGTTGAGATTTATCTCACTTTGCCTATTTTAGAGCCTGACCTTAGGTGCATTAAGTTTAGTCAACATTCCTTTTATATGATCTTAGAATTGAATTTCGATTATTCTGTTAGCTCAAAAATATAGATTTTGGTCTAGACGGACCCTTAGCTTGGGTCTATGAGCTTTTGGTACGTGTTTATCCATTTTATGGAATAATAATTAGTTGGTTGTTAGATGTTTGACTTTGGTTAAAATTTAATGATCGGAGCATTAGATCGGAAATCGACTTCTCTAGCAACTCTGAAATATCGACATTAGTCCAAGTAGAGTATTGCTTTGCTTCCCGAGGTGCCCGGTGTGATTTCAAAGTAAGTGGTGGAAGTTTTGTTTTATGGCCTAATTTTTTACTTGGTCAACATTCTCCCTAAATAACCTCGTATCACAATTCCAACTATGTTGTTGAGTCTAAAATATTAGTTTGAGTGTGTTCATACTATTCAATTTATGCATATCGAGTTCTGAGTGCGCCTAGAGACCCTATTCAAAGTACTAAGAATTACTTCTTTTTAGGTGCATTGTAATCCCAGGTTGACCATCTCAGTGGTAGGCGCGATCTTTGGCAATAAATGAAAGTCCCTCCATTTTAGCACAATAGCACTCCAGTAGCACTGATGGTGCTATTTCCCAGCTCAACCTATTTGATCATTCACACTCCCCTAACACTGATGGAACCATTACCCATCTTCTCCTTGTTCGTGACTGTGCTACTATAGTGCTAACAACGCCAATTCCCAAGTTTGACGCGATTGCGCCACCCCAGCGCAATCGCATTCCTCTGCCAAATCTCGATTTGGTGTGATCATGTTGAATAGTTGCAAGGCCTATATATTCCTTCAACCTCGATTTTCCAACCATTTTATCTTCAAATTCCTCACTCTAAACTCTCTCTCTACATCAAACTTAGTTGATAATCTTCATATTAAGCATGGGTAACTTTGAATTATTTAGGTTCTTGACTCCATCCTTGTTTTTGTAGGCTTTGGTCAAGCTTTGGGTGATTCCTAATGAATTATTGCATTTCAGCTAGTTGGTGGTCATTTGTTGAGGCTTTTGGGTGGTATCTTTTGAGTAGACTACCCACACTAGAAGGGGGGTTGAATAGTTTGGTGGATTTTCAATTTTTTTTTAAATTCTTTAAGTGAATCTAAATGCAAATAGAAGAACACAAGAATTTTTGAGTGGTTCATTCAACCTCTTGCCTAATTCCACTACCTTAGTTCTTCTCGACCTAGGGTATCCACTATCACAAATAAATTACAATCACTTTCTAGCTAAGTGAGAACTCTTACAATTCTTTGATTCTTGGTTCAAGAGTGACACTTACACTCAAGTTGGAAACTAACACCCACAATTTCCCCAACTCTCAACACTCACTATCAATATTTACAATTTAGAAAAATGATTAAGAACAAATAGTACAAAGATTGAACATATGAAATAAAGAATAGGAACTTTGTACTCAAGAGTAAATGGGTATAGAAGAGTTTGATCTTGAGAGAATGAAATCACAAAGTGTTAGGAGTTGTTCCTTGCTCTTTCTCTCTCATCCCAGATGGCTCTTTATACTTTTTCTAGTTGTTGGAGCCATTGTGAAAGTAAATGTGGCCATTGGATTTGAAGTAATGAAGCATTAAATACTTTTGACAGCCTCTTTGGTCAACCAAGCTTTTTATTTGGTTGAGTAGTAGACCAGTTTTAGTCGACTAAGCCTTATCTTGGTCGACTAGTCGATTTCCAAAACTTTGATCCATCTAACTCTTGCTTCGATTACTCAACTAAACCATGTTTACTCAACTAATGACTCCCTGAATAATCTGATTGATTCTCGTATTTGATATCCAAGTTTTGTGATCAAACTAGCCATTGGAGGATTTAAAGTGTTGAGTTTGTCCTTTGATTGGTCGACTAAGTCCTCAACTTGGTTGACTAACTCCTTTCTTTGGTTGACTAAAGAAGTGTCTAGCACATTTTCTGTCCAGTCAACTGGTCAACTAACTTGGGCCTTTGGTCGACTAAGCCTTGCACTTTGATCGACTAACACACCAAGTAGAGTCTTTGAAATGACTTCTATGTGTCCTTGAAGTTCCCGAATAGTTGCTCGACCAAGATACCTTTCTTGGTTGACTAACCACACTCTTGGACACACTTGAACTCATTTTTACACTTGTAAACACTTCCTTTACATTAAATTTTTATCTTAATGTTTTAGGAATCAATCAAAACATAAAGGGACAATTTGTGAACCACCCTTGGTCCAACAGTATCATACTCTGTAATGAGTGTCTGCCTTCACCATGGTACATAATTTTTATGGTTTTGATTGTAAGTGTGTAAAGTTTTGCACTTTATTTCACTTTTTCTCGACGAATTTTAAGTATTTCCCTTACTTAGATTATGTTCATTTTTTGAGCATGAGTTCCTGGTGATGTCGAGAACTCCATGGAGAAGCTCATCTCCCGGTCTAGTTACAGGTCCTACAGGCTGATTTTAGGCCTGATTTTGTCCCTTTCCAAAATTTAGTATATACATTATTGGAGTTATTTTGACATGTATATTCGTATTTCATCATTTTAGAGGTCATTTGACATCAGTCAAGCTGATACTCATAAGTGCTAGTGCAGCATTCATTGAATAATAGGTAGGCTCCTTGGTCTTACTTTGGGGATCTAGCTTATATAATTGCGTTAAGTAGCATCCATGGGTTGGGATTAATAGGTTGATATCGTAACCTTGACTGTTTATTCTATTCTACTTCATATCTTTCTTTCTGACAGTGCTTGGTGTAATACGCCACCTTTGACCTAGTATTGGTCTTGTTATGATCGTATAGTGACTCTTGAAATAGTAGAATATTGATGCATGGATTGGTTTTTGGGTTTTTCCCTAGGGCTTTGGATGTTATCTTACGTTACTAGTTGCAGCTTAGTAGAGCATGTATAGGGCATAGGTTATCTATAAATATTGCATTTGTTCATGAATTCATATAACGTGAGAGCTGTGAGATTCAACTTTAGAGAGTGTATTTCTTACACCATCTTCTGACACTATTTTAGCCTTGGAGACCATTTTTTCATATATCAATGACTGAAATGGCTAAAACCAGAATAAAACAGGACTTTTTGAATAATGCTAATAACATAATTGGCTTTCTAGTTGTTCTAGACTCAACTATGTGTCAGACACTCGGTACTACCTTTTCTACTTATTTTAGACCAGGTTGAACACCCTAAAACTGGGTACAATCACTTACTACTATTATATGCACTTTAGTCTGACTAGTACTTCTAGTACTGGAGTAGGGCATGCACAGGAGTTATTCATCACTTTGTATGTGCTTACTTTATAACACTTGTTCTTTGTATGTACTCTCCGGTAGTATAGGATATTGAAAGGGTAAGAGTGACATCTTTGTACACTTCCATTTATATGGGGGATTAGAAGGGTTTTAATTGATTTTACTACTTTATACACTGCTAGTGCTAGATGTAGACTTTTACTTACGGATCACCCTTACCTCATGGGCTTGTTTTGTGTTGTTCTACTTTTTATGCCCTTTCCCTTCGTATTTTCAAGTTACTAGTACACAACTCGAGTTCCCCTATGTTCTTTGCTATCTATCTTGTCTGACTTTACCATTTTGTATTGCTCCAAGGATCCTGGATACATTCTTCTATTAATACTCGAGTTCCTGCTCTATTTTATAGCTAGCCTTAAATGCATACTATTAGCTTTCTTGCTTCCTTTCTATGTGTTGGCTTCCTGTTTTCCTTCTTAACCTTTTTTCCTTCTACTCCTATTATTTACTGTGATTATATTAGTTTTTTCCCTAGTGGGACCTCAAATCCTATTGTGTACTTGTTTCTCCGACGGCTTGTACTCATACTGCACTTGTGTTCCCTTAGTGCAAATCTGAGTAGTAGCACTCACCGTTGACTTAATTGTTGTCCATTCCTCCTTATTGCTATCACTTTTGGAGATATAGGGTGAGCTTTAGATGTTCAGTGATGTCCTGTATCTCATTAGATTGTGTTTTTTACTTTAGGAGAAAGACTTGTACTTATTAACATATATCTTTTGTACTATGTACCTTAGTAAATCTATATACACTGATAACACATTCTGGGGACATTTGTCGTTTTTGTTATGTTATTCTTCTTCTCTCATCTCATCTACTACTAGTGGATTAGTAGGTTCCATCATGATCCTAGAAATTAGGTCAAACA
>JBDJHY010259174.1:0-10531 GCA_039654485.1 Withania somnifera
AGTGAATTAGCCTATGTTCACAACAGTGTAAAGATTCACTAGTTAATGCTAATTAACTTGATAAAAGAGAAAATAAATATGGGGGTGTATTTTAATGCTATGATTTTGGAGTTTTAAAGTTATCAAAAGATCATGAGTAAACAACTTCAAAAGTGGTAAATTTGTTGGGATTTGGCTACTTGAGAATGTGCATACATACCATTAGTTAGTGGCAATAGTGATAGGAAATTTGACTTAATTCTTGTGTATCGGTGTTGGGTAAGCGAGGATATAAGTGAGCACTTAAATATCTCTGTTTTATAGTTCTTAGTGGTCATATCAATTTATTGAAAGCATGAACACATCATTACATGAAACCTTATGCCTTATTATCTATCAACCTATCTTTAGTATGCTAATTAATTAGAACAAGCCCAACCAATGCTATTGATAAACCCACATGTATAACTCCACTCTTGTGGCTCTTATACTTGGCTAAGAAATAAATTGGAGTTTCCAATCTCCATTTCAATACAAAACATGGATTTCCCAGTAGACCCAACACCCACTTACAATATTTAATCAAATATCCATCACCCATAACCATTAACTAAAGCATATCATCAGCACATCCCCAAGCATAATGAATTAGCTACAAAATTAAATTAGAAAAGTGATTACCATTAAGAGGCACATAATCATACATGTTTCCAAAGTTTATGTCAAAATATTCTTCACAAGATAATACAAAACTAATTCCAAAAACCAACAAAACTTGAACAATATCAATCCATAAATGTTTTCTTCCTCTTATTTCTTTTATCTCTCTCTAAGATGTTGTTTTTTCTCTTTCTATTTTTCTGTGTTCTTTTTCAGATTTGAAAATTCCTCTTATATACTTCCTAGATTTTCCCTTTTTAGGGATGAAATTTCTACAATGGCGGATAACTTGATCCACCGCTGTCCTAGACTGCGGTCTGCCATTATCACTGGGTAACAATAGCGGCCATTAAAGATGGTGATCCTCCGTTTAGAGAGGGAGGGCTGCCATCTTTAGTAGTTTCTCAGGCTGTCTTTATGGACTAGATGGCGATGGTGGCACTCAGATGATAGTCTACCGTCTTTGCCATTTTCTCAGGCTATCTTTCTTGACGGCATGGCGGTGGTGGCACTAAGAAGGTGGTCTGCCATCAGGGACGGTAATGCATTTTTCATCCGCTATAATGACACTTTGTTCTCCAAACTCTGCATTTTAGCTCCACTCTGTTTGGTTTCTCAGAAATCATGTATTCACTTGAAAAATACACCAAGCTAACATCAAAATTTGGCGCAATAGTGACGAAAACAGGAAATTTAATGATGTGATTAGGCATAATGAGTGGTTTTTAGGCCACTCATTAGTAACCCACAGCTGAGGGTTGTCACTATTCCTTCTATTCAACTGATACTAGTGAAAGCCATGGTTTATCCTCCACAACCTATTCCATAGGTACCTCTGGTTCAGCCGCTAGTTCATCCTCAGCCTGAAGTTTCTATTATAATATTGAGGAACAGAAAATGCACAATCATTTTATCCATATGGGGCCTCCAAAATTCTTTGGTGATTCTGAACTGGATTCTTATGAGTTCATTACATAGTGAGAGGAGAGGCTGCATACTTTGGGTCTGAGACTAACACACAGAGTTGATTTCATTAGGTATCAATTACAATATTAGGCTAAGTCCTGGTGGAGAACATATAGAGAGATAAGACCGATAGGTTCAACACCTATGACATGGTGTTAGTTTATGGATGCCTTCATGGTTCAATATGTTCCCCGAAGTGTTCGTGAGGAACTCAGAGATCTATTTATTAACTTGTAGCACAGATCGATGATAGTTTCTGAGTATAAGGCTCGATTCATAGAGCTTTTGAGGTATGTGGCTGTTATTATGCCGACAAAGGCAGAGTGAGTCAGCCGTGTTGTAGCTGGATTGAGATTAGAGTTACAGGCATATATTAAGTTATTGCTTGTTATTGGCAGTGGTCGACCATGCTCGTAACATGGATAGACACCATTGTTTGGCCCAAGGGGTATGGAAAAAGAGACAGCACAACTAGGGAAATTTTAGTGAGTCTTAATCCTTTACGAGATGGTATAACTGACGTAGAACTCATCCATAGAAGAGGTATTAGGTACAACCTAGTAGACCAGTTTAGGCCTCTTTTTCATCAGCTAGCGGGGGGTCATAATAGTCATCCTACAGGGGCACGTCTACTGGGGTTCAAGGCCGTAGTGGCTCGGGTGTTTTAGTTAGTGGTTTTGGTTGGGGTAGAGAAAAGGGTTGCTATGAGTGTGGTGAGATGGGTCACTATGCAAGAGATTTTGCACGACATTGGGACATCATCTAGCAGCCTAGGCCACAAAGCCTCAAACAGTACCTTTACTAGCTAGAGGTGGTCAGGCAACGATTCAAGGCGGTCATGGTAGGGGTTAGAGGGATAGAGTAGGGGACCAAGGAGGAGATTAACAGGGAGAAGGGTGCCACCAATATTATGTGTACCCGATAGATCTTGGGAAGATGCTTATGATGCAATTGTTACCGTTATGTTATTTGTTTGTCAGCATCCAACCTTGGAATTTTTTACCCTGATTCTACATACCTATGTGTATACGTATTTTGCGTACCATTTGTGTGTTATCTGTGAGCCTTTACTTGTGCCTGTAAGTTTGGATACTCCTGTAGATAATCCTAAAATAGTGGATCAGACTCACCAATCTTGTGTTATGACTATAGGGGAATTGGACACTTGGACTGATCTTATGGATCTGTATATGATTAATTTTGATGTGATCCTAGGCATGGATTGATTATCCCCTCATCACGCTATCCTTGATTGTTTTTCCAAGACGGTGACCTTATTTATTCCCAATGTGCCCCTGGTAGTAGGGTAGGGTCCTATTGTCTACTCTCGGGTGCCAGTGATATCTAATATACAGGCGAGTAGATTCTCAGCCAGGGGTTGTACAAGTTACTAAGCTGATGCCCATGATGTGAGTGTTGATCCTCCTTCCCCTATATTTTTACCCATTATTAGAGAGTTTGTTGATATTTTCCCTGATGCGTTTCCTGGCCTCCCACCTAAGTATGTTAACAATTTTACTATAGAGGTTGGGCAGATCACTAGGCCCATTTCTATTGCATCTTATCGTATAGCTCCATTAGAGATCCAGGAGCTTAGTATCCAACTTTAGGATCTAATTATTAGAGGCTTTATCTGTCCTAAAGTTTCACCATGGGGTGCTCCAGTGTTATTTATGAAAAAAAAAGGGGACTATGCGTATGTGTATTGACTACAAATAGTTGAATAAGGTTAGCATTAAGAATAAATATCCTTTGTCAAGTATTGATGACCTTCTTGATTAGATTCAGGTGCTGCAATGTTCTCGAAGATTAACTTGAGGTTGGGTTATCAAAAGTTGAGGATTCAGGATAGGGATATTTCGCAGATCCAGTATAGACATTATGTGTTCCTCGTTATGTCGTTTGGGCTGACTAATTCTCTTGCCACTTTTATTGGATCTTATGACAGAGTTCCAGACTGTACCTATATTTTTTGTGTTTATTGAGTATATCCTAGTTTACTCCAGAGTCGGGAGCAATACGAAGAGTATTTGAGAGTTGTACTCCAGACTTTGAGGACTGAGAAACTTTATGAGAAGTTCTTGAAATGTGAATTTTTGTTAGATTTTATTGCATTCTTGGGGCATGTTGTATCTTCATCTAGTACCAGTGTAGATCTAGTGAAGGTTTCAATCATTTGTTATTGGCCTTGACCTGCTACTCTCCTAGAGATTCATAGTTTTGTTAGGTTAGCCAATTATTATAGATGATTTATAAAAGGTTTATCATTAACAGAAGCTCCTATGACTAGATTGACCCGGAAGGATGTTCCTTTTCAATGGTCTGAGGATGGTGAGTCCAATTTTCTGAGGCCTAAGGAGTTGCTCACTTTAGCATTAATATTTTTACTTTTAGCTGAGGGCCAGCCATATACGACTTATTGTGATGCCTCTGGCATTGGTTTGGGGTGTGTACTAATGAAATAGGTTAGAGTCATTGTCTATGCTTTGAGTCAGTTGAAGTTTCATGCGAGAAACTACCCCACCTATGATTTGGAGTTGGTGGCAGTAGTTTTCACGCTCAATATCTGGATATATTATCTTTACGTAGTTTATTATGAGATTTTTACTGATCACCACAGTCTATAGTATATACTGAGCCAGAGGGATCTCAATCTTAGACAGAGATGATGGGTTGAGATCTTTAGGAACTATTAGATTAACATTCTGTACCATCCAGGCAGAGCGAATATGATTGCAGAAGCCATAAGTTGAAAGGCTATTAGTATGGGTAGTTTGGCTTGTGTCTCAGCTATAGAGAGGCTGTTAACCTTGGACATTCAGTCTTTATCTAATTATTTAGTCTGATTAAACATATCAGATCCGAGCAAAGTCCTTTCATATGTTGAGACTAGACCTACTCTGTTTGAACGGATTCAACAACAATAGTAAGATGATAGATACTTGGTTCGTATTCAAGGAGTTAGTTTTGAGGGGTAATTACAGCGGTGCATCCTTAGACTCTCACGGTGTATTATGGATGGGTAACCGAATTTGTGTTCCCAAGATCGATGATTTAATTCATACCATTCTTCATGAGGCTCATTGTATAAAATACTCTATACATCCAGGCCTTACGAAAATGTGTAGATATCCGAGACATCACTATTAGTGGAATCATTTGAAATCTACTGTTACCAGGTTTGTTTCTTGATGCTTGAACTACCACTAGGTGAAGTTCAAGCACTGCAGACTAGGTGGTATGTGGCACCGACTCCCTATTCCTAAGTGGAAGTCGGAGAGGATTACTATGGATTTTATTTTTGGACTACCTCGTACTTCTAAGGGTCATGATTGTATATGGGTTATCATAGAACGATTAACTAAATCTGCCCACTTTCTACTGTCTTCATCTTCATAGAGTACCGAGAGACTTATTGTCTTGTCTATTAAAGAGATTATTCGTCTACATGGAGTTACAGTTTCCATCATTTCATATAGATGTACTCAATTCACTTCCCAATAATTTAAGAGTGTACAGTGAGATATGGGTACAGAAGGGGATTTGAGCACTGCCTTTCATCCAAAGAAAAATGGACAGTCCAAGCGTACCATTCAAGTACTCTAAGATATACTTCAAGCTTGTGTTTTTTATTTCGGTGGTAATTGGGATCAATATTTGTCTTTGGCGGAGTTCTGCTATAATGACAACTACTATTCTTGTGTTTAGATAACACCATTCGAGGCTTTGTATTGCAGATGTTGTAGATCACCAATTGGTTGGTATAGTAGTATTGAGATTTTACCTCAGACTTCTGATTTGATTTGGGATTCCACAGAGACAGTTCAAATTATTCAAGACAAATTATGGACAACACAAAGTAGATAGAAAAGTTATGCAGATCATAGTCTTTGACCTCTTGAGTTTAGTATGGGATACATGGTATTTTTATGGGGTTTTCCCATAAAGGGCATCATGAGATTTGGTCGGAGGGGCATGATTAACCCTACATTTATCAGTCCATATGATATTACATAGTGGGTTGGCGAGGTTTCTTACAGATTATATCTACCTCCAGAGTTGGCAGTTGTTCATCCGGTGTTTCACATCTCCATGCCCCACTGATATATGCCAGACCCTCCCATGTACTTCATTCTAAGTCAATTTATATATGACCGATTGACTTATGTTAAGTAGCCTGAGGACATTGTTGACAGAGATGTGAGGCAGCTTAGGTCCAAAGATATTCTAGTTGTGAGAGTTCATTGGGCTCGCCGTCTGGTCAGAGAGGCTACCTGGGATGCGGAGAGGGTTATGCAAGTCCCTTACCCTTACTTGTTTAACTCTCCAAGTACTCCCTTCTTTCTTAACTTTTATGGATGAAAGTTCCTTTAGTGGGGGATGTTTAATGACCCTCGAGTCATTTGTGTTTTCGCAATTCTTTCGTATTTAGGTTATTCTTTTAACTGCCCCAAGTTATTTGAGACTTGTTGGGATCAATAGTTTGGTTCTCTAATAGCTTTGGAGATTTTTTCCTTTATATTTATATCTTCCTAGGTCCTTACTCATCTTATACACTCTCGAATCTCCTTGTTGTTGATTTCTTTGAGTCTGGAATTTTGATTACATAAATATTTCACATATGAAATGTCAAAATCGGACTCTGTTACCATCTGAAGCATCAATTTTACAAATTAAGGCAGGCTGGGTTTGGGAGCATCGTAATTGTGAGGGCTGAGGACCGTGATCTCAAAGGCGAGCCATATAACCCATCGCGATAACGTGGGTGGTGACGACACCGCCTAGCCCGACATCATTATATAATTTCTTTCTTCTTTAATTTCTACGGAGATTTCCTTATTTTCTCTATAATTTTCTTCCATGTAAGCACTAATTAATATCAATTAAGGGTCCTAATCATAATTATAACCCGTAGAAACTCGTTGTAATGATTTGACGATCAATTCTACTGGGTAATTTCTTATTTTCTCTTTAGTTATAAAGTTTTCTATATTTTATAAACTTTTTGGGCTTGTTTTTTCATTTTCTACCATTAGTTTGAGTCCTATTTTATATCATTTGGTGTATGAGCTATGCTCTACGTGTTGGTACAAATATTTTATTTTTTTATCTATTAGGGTTTACAGACCCATTTTAAATTTGGCTTTCGACATCGCTATTTATATAGAAATATGGGTCTTGTTTTACTCCTCTTGACTCGTAGATTATGTTTTTGATAGATTCTTGTAGTGCTGAGATCGTTCGTGATTCTGAGCTTTTTCTAATTCAGCTTTCAATGTTTTTATCGGCACTAGGTAGTCTACCATACACTTTCTTTAGATTGGGTATTGGTGTAGTTTATGTATGGTAAAGTGACATCTCGGATATGGGATTCCTATTTGGAGCCCCATCTAGGTTTATTCTTCTTGCCTATGGCCTACTTAGCTAGCTTATAGCTTAATTACTTAACCCGGGGCTATGCTTTCCTATCCCCGTGTTCAACAAGGAATCTAGAATATAGTATGGTTGGGGGAGGAGTACGACCTTTGGTTCATGTTATTTATATGCCGACTCTGGAACGTAGACTGGTTGGGAGGGGATTATACTAGTGGCTAGATCTGAGTAGCTATGCCCTAGTTTAGGCCGATAGCTTTAGAGATGATCTAGGTAGGTTGATTATTCTATGTTCTACCTGATGTATTGCGGCTGATTAGTATGTGTGTGTTCACTTTATCTATAGATAGTCAGATACAACTTTGCTGGATAGTTCGCAGCCTTGTGTGATGATATTGTACCCTATTTCAGTGTGATCCTGAGAGTGAGTTGTATTGGATTGAGTTTTGATGGATTCATGTTTTCGTCTGTACAGGTATGTACTTAGCCCTTAACGGGGGCCCTCTGGGTAGTTATGGCATTTTTGGTATGGTTACTCGTGGCTTAGGACCATAGTTAGGCTAGGAGAGGGTGTACCTTGTGGCTAGGGCTTGGTAGCCATCCTTGGATTCCAGTTAGCATTCTTAGACCAATTTAGTCTATAAATTGATTATGTTTTGGTAGCAAGCATTAATATTTTTAAAAGGTAACTTCATTTTGTCAGAATAATAACTGAAACCTGATTTCTTGTACATTATATGTATCCATGACTCTGGTAGAAGAATGTTCTATTTTGTCACACTACCTGATTTATTTTCTCACTAGCACTCTAATTTATGGGTATTACCTACATGGTAGCAGTTGGATTTTTACTGAGGTTCTGACTCTCCTATTTGGTTGGACTTGAGTTTTCCACTGAGATATGATATATGGGTTGTGCCCGAGTTTTAGCATTTTTTCCTTGATAACTATGCCATTAGTTGTCTTTTTACGATGATTTTGTACATGAGATTAGATCCTTCCACAGAACCTCTGACTACTGGTATCTATTCTTGAGATACTGCTGCTAAGTATGATCCGTAACCCGGGAGAGGGGTGTACTAAAGTATGAGGGGTAAGTAACGAAGAAGCTTCCGTGGGTCTGCTCCTAGCATAGTCTTTGTACATTGTATCCTTGTGCTTTGTTGCACTCTATGGGGCTTACGAGGGAAGTCCCCTTTGGTTAATTATGTACTGATGTTTTGGTTACTAGATAGGCTTTGTGGATACTCTTTCATATTGTTGATTACGTTCCTTGCCTTAGTTACTATTACATTCAATGGTTACATTTGATGTGTTCCTCTTTTTCTTATTTGCCCTTACTTTTGTTGGTTATGTTGGAGCTCTAGGTACATGTCGTGTTTGGTCATGATTTACTTGTTTCCCAGGTCCTGTGTGTTATACCCTGATAATTGACATTTTTTATACTTGTTATCTGGTGATACACACACTGATAGATGATCCTTCACCGTACATACTAGTTATTATTACAGTCACCCCTTTTCTGTTGTTCATTATATACAATCTCCCTAATTTCATATGATCTCTCTTTACCTTGTATATGATTACTTTTTCCCAGTCATTCGATGATACCGACTGGTACCCGTTGTTTTGGTACTCATGCTACACTTCTGCATCTTTTTGTGATGTAGATCATAGTACGAGTCAGCAGAGAGGACACAATCGTGCGAGATAGTTAGTGTTTGGTGAGAAGTTGGCATTCTTGATGACCAATTTTCCTTTTGTTATTAGAGTTGTACTATTTGGATTTTGGTTAGATTTTTTTAGTTTTGCCCCATTTTAGGTTGTATTTTATATTATTTTGTATATAGATGCTCGATAGACAAGATACTAGGTTATGGGGAATTTACTTTCGGTTTTTATTTTTTATCCCTCTTCTTTTTCATCTCCTTCTCTTTTTTTTGGTACTTGATACTGGTTCATCGCTACTTGCTCTAGGCCAGGTCTAGGCTTGTCTACAAGGGGGATCTAGATGCCATCAAAACTTAATTTTTAGGTCGTAATAGATTTTGAAGAAAAGAAGTATTAGAATTTGATCCTTGTGTTTAAAGGAGTCAAAATCTCAAATTTGGTTGAAATCCAAGCTAAAACGAAAGAGATATAAGGATTTGAATTTAGTGTATATTCTTGTGTTCTATGTGTTCTTAAGGAATTTTTGAATCTTCCATAAGAAGAAAGTTGTGAAAAGGATACTTTGATCAAAAATCAAAAAGTTCATAAAGTCTATAGAAGGTTTACAAAAGGATATTCCTTAAAGGGGTAAGTTGTAGGAAGGAATATTGTACAAAGGGGGACCACAAGGTAGCACAAGTGACAGCTTGCACGACGACAAGCATTCTGGAATTCCAGTGGACACCCAGCGGACAAACACTATAGAAGACTGTCCAGGTCGGCATCCCACCTCCATACCACCCCCCAACATCATCTTTTTCTCACTTTAGTCCCAGCAGTCCAACTTCAGCCGCTCGTGGTCAACTTTCACCCCTGGCAGTCAATATTGATTCCAAAGTGAGCCAAATTCATTCCTTACACTTCTAAGCACTTCTAAAGGTTCAATTAAAGGTTATAATCCATAGTTTAATTTTTTCAATTCTCATTTTCATTTCTTTGATTCTCATAACTAAATTTCAATTAGTAATCGTTCTTATTTGATTGAAGGTTAGTTCTTGATTTTGTTCCGTGTTAGTCCTTTGTTTGTGTCATTTCTCTTTTATTTCCTAGTTCATTTATTGTTTCAAATGCCTTTATTAATCTTGTTCATTGAGTGTCTACAAGAGTACATTCCGACCCAAGGCCGTAATCACAACTAAGGAATTGAAGGAGTACACAAAAGATCATCAACCTTGAGCAAACCCATTGTGGATCATACCATTAAGGTGAGAGCATTGAGTGAAGTGAGTTTGTTTAACTAACTTAACTCATTTGCTTCTTTCATTGTGTATGTTTTGATAGGTACAATGGTGGAAGAAAATGAAATGCAAGTTTTCATGGGAGGATATAGCTCGAACCCCATGATGGAAATGTTATTAGATATAACTCGAAAGGTAGAGGCATTGGATGGAAAATATCGTCAATGGATGGAAGGATGACTATGATAGAGGCGCATGCAAGCTCAAAAACTTCCACACCACAAGTCAAAAATCAAACCACCACAAGTGGTCTTGCTCAAACTATATCCTCACCTCTGTCACCCGGAGCCATACACCAAATGTTCCATCCTACTTTCCCAAACAACATTCCTCTTGGTGGTCAAACTACACACCAAGATCCCCAAAATGAAACGAAAAGCCTCTATCCACAAATTGATCAAACTCTAACTAAAATAAATGATAACCTACCTTATCAAGTTCCACCTACCTAAAATACAAACCTCCCATACAAAACTCCATGCAATCAAAGAGTAGAAGTTGATAGGAGTGATCAACAAGAGGAGTTTGAAGCAGAGACCTAAGATGAGGAGCAATATGAGGAAGAAGTAAAGATTACCAACCTTAAGAGAGAGGGAAAGGAGTTA
>JBDJHY010259184.1:0-10531 GCA_039654485.1 Withania somnifera
TTGGTTCATCTTTTACAGGTTGACCAAGTCAGTGCACTTCATTCCTACTCATTTCTCTTATAATGCTAAGCGTCTGGCTCAAATTTACATACTTGAGGTAGTGAGACTGTATGGTGTTACTGTCTCTATTATTTCTAATAGAAACACCCAATTCACTTCTCAGTATTAGAGGTCTGTTCAGTGATACTTGGGTACCGAGGTGCATTTGAGCACAACATTTCATCCACAGACCAACAATCAATATAAGAAGACTATTTAGGTGTTGAAGGATATATTGAGAGCGTTGTGATATACTTTGGTGGTGCTTAGGATCAGCACCTACCATTGGTTGAGTTCGCTTATAATAATAGCTATCACTCCAGCATTAAGATGGTACCATTTGAGGCGTTGTATGGTAGGTGGTGTAGATCACCTATTGGTTGGTTTGATGGTTTTGAGGTCAGAGTCCAGTGTAGAGATTTATTGTGTGACTCACTTGATCAAGTTCGGTTAATTCAGGATAGATTGAGGGCAACTCAAAGTAGGAAAAAGAGCTACGCTGATCGTAGGCTTCGAGCCTTAGAGTTTAAGGTTGGTGATAAAGTGTTTATGTAGATATTTCCTATGCACGCTATGATGAGATTTGGTAGACGTGACAAGCTTAGTCCCAGGCATATCGGGCCATAGAGATTTTGGAAAGAGTTGGTGATGTTGCTTATAGGTTGGCCTTACCTCCTATGCTTGCAGCTGTTCATCCAATTTTCCATGTTTTGATGTTGCGGTGGTATATTCTCAATGACTCTTATGTCATTTGGGAGGATTCAGTTCAGTTGGATGAGAAATTATCCTTTGTTGAGGAGCCTGTGAAAATTTTGGCTAAGTATGTAAGAAAATTGAGGTCCAGGGAGATTCTAGTAGTTAGGGTGCAGTGGAGGCACCATTCGATCGAGAAAGCTACTTGGGAGATCGAGAGTGAGATGCGGCAGCAGTATCCACAGCTGTTTGAGTCCTTAGGTACATTCTCTTCCCACTTATGTCTTGTTTTTACTTGGGTTTCGGGGATGAAAGTTCTTTTAGTAGTGGATGGTGTAATGACTCTCATGGTCATTTACGATAAATCCATGATGTTTTACATTCTAGAGCATTTCGATAGTTTCCCCAAGTCATTTATGACTTGCTGGGACAAATAGTTTGGATCCTTGGCAACTCGGTTGAGAAATATTTCAAAGTGCCCATTTTAGAGCCTAAAACTAGGTACTCATTGACAAAAGTTGACTTTCCTTTGAGAATAGCTCAGAATTATATTCCAAAAGTTTCGTTGGCTTCGGAAGGCCAAACAAATTCAAAATCGACCTTAAGTTGGTATTTTGGATCTTTTGTTTGCAAGTTATGCTAAGTTGCAGATTTTAGCTAAGTTTATGGCCTAAAGTGGAGCGTGAGTGGTATTTTGATGGTCAGAGTGTCGGATCAGAATTCTAATGATTCCAGAATCTCCAGAATGATGAAATTAGCTAGTTGAGGTGTTGGTATAATTTAGTGTACTCTATGTGATTGCGAGCCTACCTCACGCGATCATGATAGCCAGTCCTGTACTCTACACGATCGCGATGAGCAACGTACTTGGTAGTATAAGTTTTCCTGCAGGACCCCAATTTATAAATTCAGCAAACACATTCCATTTTCACATCCCCAAACAACATTCCAAGATCAAGAAAAGTTCTCACATCATTCCCTATCGATTCCACACAATTTTGGGTAAGTTTTCTCCCTTCTTCTTCTTAAAATTCTTAGTTTTCCACTATTAATGGCACCAAGAGTTGAGATTGATCAAATTATCCAACAATCTATTTATTTTTTAGTAAGTCTTTGTTATTTGAATGCATATTGCTTCTAGTATCAATTATTTTAACCATGGCTTTACACCCTGGCATCGAAAAATATCATTTGACTAATTAATATTAGCACTTGAGTCTGACCTAGAATTGATAGTGAGTAAAACGCTGGGACTTGAGTCCATCGTCGTAAGGTAGTGAGTACAGTTTTGACACATGTGCCACTACTGGTTATGGACATTGGTGATACCTGATTTATTAAGGACTTTGTTGAGATATGATGATATACAGGCTTTGTACGCCTTGACTGGTCGAGTTGTACTTGATGATATTACTGATATGAGGCACAAGATGTCAAACTTGAGAGCTTATAGGCGACCTTAGAGGCTCTATGATTTGGGATGTGAAGATATGATAATGTCAGAATTGTATGTGGTGGCACACCCCCATGGACATGCCTCTGGGATCCCACGCGATGCAGAGAAGGGGGTATATGGAGTAAGGGGATATATATATTACACCAAAAAAATTTTAGTTAGCCTTCTATGGGTTCTGCCTGCTGGACCTATAGGTACCGGAGGAAATGCGTACACAGGATTTTTTACTTCATGTGTGTGTTATCTTCTGCACTTGTTTTCTTCAGTGTACCTTGGCTAAGGTGTAAGGCCTACGATGAGTTTTTTTTTTGTGGTGTACAATACACTTCTTTCTGGGGGACTGTCAGCGTTTTATTTGCATTACTTTATTATTCGTTTTAATGCTTAGTTGTTACTATTGGATAGATGATACTTCATGTTATGTGGAGTTATTATGCCGCACTGTTATTCAGTCCTCACTCTTCCACTTGAGGTTACGGGTATACCGTTCATGTTCTACTCCTATCTTCGTTGATTTCTATTTATTGCATTATTATTCACATACGTTGTTGCAAGGATTTGATTTTTTTAGTTGATCTCCAAGTATTTCGGAGATACAGTTGTATTAGTCCTATTTCAGATTTATTATTTATGTACTTAGTGTTTCATCTGACATTGATACAGAATTTTGGATTATTTATTGATTCTTAAGCTTCCGCATTTTCTTTATCTTTTGATTATTGTATTTGTGTTTTTCACCATTAATATAGTAGTCCTCCGCTTCGACTCCAAATTACAGGGTTGGTTCTCCTACTAGTGGTGTAGTAGGTTCCATCATGATCCGCGAAATCGGGTTGTGATAGATGCGTCTGTGCTGGGGATAGGTTGGTTGTGTATATTATGTGTTGTGCATTCATTCTATGAGAGGCTGCGCCTTAGGCTCCATGTTGAGAGTGCATTGGGGTTAAAACCATATCACCACTTGATTTTGATACCGTGGAGGCTAAATACTAATAATAAGAATAATGATGGATGATGACATAACATATGATAACTTGGAATATTCTGATAATAATACAAGTTAAAGGATCTTTTAATGTTCTAGACTCGGCAGTGTATTGAGTACCCGGTATTACTATATTTACTTATTTTAGTTCAGGCTTCACACCCTGGCACCAAGAAATATCATTTGACTAATTAATGCTGAGACTTGAATTCGACTATGTTCGACAGTGAGTACAATTGTTGGCACTTGAATCTGTCGTCGTGCGATAGTGAGTATAACTTTTCGACACTTACCACATCTATTTGCTTGGAGAATTTGAGGATGTTAGTGATACCATGATATTGAGGCGTTGAACGGTGTGACTCGCTAAGATTACGGCTTACTGAGACTATTGATATGAAGCACTGAATGCCAGATTTTAATACCCCTTGAGGCTCTATGATTTGGGATGTAAGATTATGATGACGTTATAAATTATACGTAGTGGGGGTACCTCCATGAAACTTGCTTCTGGGTTGTACCAACGCGGAGGAAGGGTATAGGACGGAGCAGAAATATACGAGAACTTGGGGTATCCTTCTATAGATTCTGCTTACTGGGTTTACGGGTACTGGAGGAGAAACGTACACATGACTGGTTACTTCATGGTGTGTATTTACTTTTCTGCACTTATTTTCTTCAGTGTGTTGCCCCTAGTCATATGGGAGCCAATCAGTGAACGTATTTTCTGTGTACGCAGCCATTCTTATGAGGGATTGATAGTGTTAATTTACTTTATGTATTTACTGCTTAATTATCATTACTACTTATACATAAGATTGTCTTGCTATGTGGGATATTTGAATGGGGTATCATTTGATTATTTGGTTCTTCCTTACATTGAGGTTACCGGTATACCTTTCATATTCTCTTCTTGTCTTTTATTTGACTCTTGTTTATTTATTGTTATTATTCACATATATTGTTGCAAGGATTTTTGGTACATCCTTCCTTCTTGTCTGAGAACCTATTTTGTGATTTAGCTAGCGATAGGTTGTTCTATTTGTTCTTGAATCTTATCTAAATAGCTAGCTTTCATGGTGTACTATTTGCATCTGTGGCCCTACTTCATTGTATTTCGTTATTTACTACTTTTATTTATTATGTGCCTAGTGGGCCCTCGAAGCCAACTGGGTACAAGTTGCTTCGCATCTTGTATTCATACTACACTTGTTCCCCTGGTGTAGATCCGAGTACTAACGACCGACGTTAATTACGACTTGCCATTCGTGCTTGTTGCTACTTAATTCAGAAATTTAGGGTGAACTTGACGTTCAACTATTCCTACTTCTCTTCAAAATTGGATTGGTCTCCTTGTATTTTTGGAGATACCGTTATATTAGATTTTGGCTTTATGTTCTGTTCTTAGAGGTTCTGTTTTGTTACATTGTTACTGAATTTTGAGAAATTGTTGACTCATTGTAATTTCGCTACACTGAGTATTTTGTCTTCCCCGTATGCTTTAGTAATTGTATTTGTGTTTTGTGATATTGATGTAGTAGCCCCCCGCTTCAGCTTCGAGCTACATGGTTGGTTCTTCTAGTGGTGGTATAGTAGGTGTCATCACGATCCAAAAAATCAAATCGTGAAACAAATAAGTAAGTATATATGTGTTATTTTAATGATAAAAACTAACAACTGTTTGGAACTGATCATTATATGAATAAAGGAGGAACTTTTTTTCATTTTCGTTGGTATTCAATTAGCAATTTGTTGAAATACCATTCTCGATTAAAGATATGAAGTTGTAAACTACAAAATAAGGATAAATATTAAAAATAATCTGGATAATTCTAGAGAAAAAAAATAGAATTATATGTATATTTTTTTTACTCCTGAATTTTTAAACTTTACTTGCCTAAATATTATAGAGTTAAGAAATACTACTTTTCTGGCATATAAAAAAAATCTTAATTATCAATTAACGTTAAATGTGAATAATTTTTTTTCCCAGGATTTTCTAAAGAAATTTAAAAAAAAATGTGTTTAGCAAAATTGTATGTGGAGAACTTCTTTTTAGTATATATATATATATATATATATATTGAATAAGAAGTTAAGAGAGAGATTTGACCTTTGTAATCAAGAAGAGTTCCTTTCTTTAATGAATCGAAAACATTAAACCTAACAATGGTTTTTGTCTATGATTTTCTGGACTATAATTTTAAGTTTGAAAAGCTTCAACTGTAGCAATGACAAAGTTATAGTGAAACATAAATATTGAAATTAGCAAGATACAAATGTGTGCAAAAAACAAACCAAATTTTATTCATCATGATTCTAAAAGAATTAAGGCATGCAACTATATTTTCAATCTAAATTGTTTTCTACCTGCATGTACGTAGAATCTCAATTAAATATGTAAAAGAAATTTCAGAAGAATTTATTACATAATAAATTTGTATAGTGCCGGCCTTGTCACAGGACAAATTGAGTTAAACAGAATTTATATTTTGCTGTGAGAATGAAGTAAAAAGATGGAGTCAGTTATATACGTGTTTGGAAAAAGAAATTTGAATTGTATATGTAATAAATAGGACTCTTAACAGGTAAAGTTTCTTAAGGAATGTGTTGAAACTACTCATATTTTTGTATATAAAAGAAACCAAAAAAAGTTAACAACGTACATGTATAACTGTAAAAAAAAAAAAAAAAAAAAAAAAAAAAAAAAAAAAAAAAAAAAAAAAAAAAAAAAAAAAGCTGATTTAATTTGTTTTTGTCAAATTTTCTATTGTTTAATTTATCTGTATATTTCTTTAAATAATTAATCAAAATTTTATTATTTTTGTTTGTGTGTGTACTAGTTTGCACTTTGATCTTTTTGTCACTTTATTTGATATAAAAAATTGTCTCAAAAACTTTAATCATATAATAAAAAATGATTTTTTTTCCATTTAAAAGCTTAGTTGTTCTCTCCGTTAATTAATCCTAACTAATAAACTATAAAACATAATTTATCTATTTCTAATTTCCTTCTCAACCTAGAATTCAAAATGTTAATTCAGATTTAAAACTTTAGTAAAGAGTCTGCATTATTTTAATTTTTGAAAATGTTACAAAACTTGAATTAAATAGATTACCATTATGATTAAATAGATGTCAAATTTTGATTTCCAAACAATTGCAAAAATGTAAAGTAATTATCAAAATTTTAATTTTTTAAAAGCTAAAAAATTTAAAGGAAGTATAACTAATTTTACCTAACTTAACAAACTTGTCCTAACTAATTACACTTGGCATGATCCAAAATAAGACTTTCTTGCTTTTAATTATACTAGTATTAATGTGTTGAATATATTAAAAATATTAGTTAGTAAAATTATTAATGTATTCACTGAAATAAAAAAATTAACTAATTTTTATTGATCATATTAATATATTTTAAATCAATTATGAAATATTAAATATATTTTTTTACTAAATAATCTAGAAAATTATAATAATTATTTAACTTACTTGAATTATGTACGCTTTATTCCTCCCCTTCCTCTCCATACAATTTCATAATCAAATCTATAAGAATAAAGTTAACAAATCATATAGTTATTAAGAGAATATTTATATTTTTTTAATTATATTATTCGCCATTTAAAATTATCAGATTGTTAATATTAAGTTATCAATTGGCTTAACATAGTTATCAGTGCAATTTTTATTAATTAAAATTGATATAATATTTTGTTTAATTATGTATCTTCTATTTGTAAACTTTAATTTTTTTAGTTTACATCACTTTAGTTTAAAGTTTATGGATTGTAATATATTTATTAACTAACATATTCACTATATTCTTAAAGTTAGTTTGAAATCTTTATCCTTCACACACACTCCAGCCCCACCTTTTATATTCGTACATTTATTTAATGGTATTTTAATTATTTTTTCCTAGTGTGACTTCAAATTAATTGTTTTTGTTACATTTCATATGACGTTGAATTATCTACCTTATATTTTAAATATTAAATTTAAATTTAAATTTAAATTTAAGTTACTTAAATTTTAGATTGTAATGTTCATTTGAAATATTTGAAATGGATAAGCTTATGAAATAATAAGTGTTTTGTTAGGACTCTTTTAACCTTGCTATTTTTTCTTATCCTTAATGTTTTCCAAATATAAGATATATTTGTCTAATAATCTACATATTTAAATTGAAATACGTATTTGAAATCAGAGAGATAATAATAATAATAATAACAACAGTAACAACAATAATAATCTCTATTGCGTATGTACTACTACAATTACTATTTATTTATTTATAATTTTAGTATTATTATTATCTTTATTATATTTTATTTAATATTTGAATGTATTTTATAATACTTGAAAGGCATAGTATTTAATTTAGGTATGATTCCTCTGGCCATCCCCTGCCAACACCCCGTCCTTCCCCCTTCCCTTTTTTCACACAATTTTACAATCAAATTTATATGAATAAGAATAAACGAATCATATAGTTATAAAAAAAATTAGTTTCATATCCTTTATTACGTTGTTCACTATATAAAATTAGTAGATTGTTAATATTGAGTTTTATTAACTTATCAACTGGATTAATATAATTATCAAGTGCTTTTTATTAATATAAAATGAATATATATATTTTTTTAAACATGTATTTTTTGTGTACATCATGTTAAATTACTGTATAATTTGTGTACATGTTTAATTGTACTCTAAACTACCATATTAAAAAATTTATCTTTTTTAGGCTATAATTTATTTTTATATTCTTTGTTATCTTTCTTTATACTATGAAATTAAAGGACACCGGAAATCACTAAAAGGAATTATACATAAAAAAGAATAAATAAATTAAAATATTCAAATACTTATAAATCTACATAATCTTTTTAAAAAAATTAGATACTGAATGTGATATTTAATAATTAAATTTGACAATTATCAATTGTATATAATTGAATTAAATACAGAAAATTGTGAAATAAAGCACCATTAAAAAGAAGAACAATAATATCAAATATATTTTTTCAAAAATTTATGTTTGTCAAATTATATCAACAAAACTATACATTTGAAAGTTATCTAATTTTCTCTTCTCTTTATTCTTTATCTCTTCTACAAGTTGACAATGACATAAAATCATCGCTAAAAATAAGAATAATTTTCAAGATTTTTTTTCATAAATTAAATAATAGGAACAATATTAATATGAAATCGATTTATCTATAAACCTTTTATCACCACTATTACTAAGTACTGACTACTACTTCCTTTTTACTTGTCACAATTTGCTTTTTGAAAATCAAATGATAAAAACTTTGACCAATAATATAGATATACTTTTCTTCATATGAGAAAAATTGTAATTTATAGTACTTTTCATATAGTTTTTAAATACTCAAATTTAATTTTAATATATTATATCAGTTTGATCTAGTATAATTTTAAAATTAGTCAAGTTGAGTCTCTAGAAGCTAAATGCGACAATTACTTAAGGAATGGAAAGAGTATTTTATTAATTTTAAACTTTAAATTTTTATCTTTTCATTGTAAATATTTGAAATTAATAAAATAGGTTTTTAATAAGCAATCAAATTTTACTACATTTTAAATTATTTTTTATTTGTTCATAGTTATTTTTATCGATATAATATGTAACCAATTTTGATGTGTTACTTGTTGATGATCTATTAATTTATAAGAACATACTTATTTAAAAATAGCTTCTCTTGAGAGAATGAATTGTGAATTTTATGAATATTTATAGTAAAAAAATATTGCGCTTAAATATTAATATGTTACTCAACTATTTATGTTTATTAATAACATTTTTGTTATTTATTTCATTTTTTTATTGATAACTATAGATTTTTTTGATTGTTAAAAGTTCTTGTTGTTACTATTAAGTTTTTGTTCTACTGCTTGTATATTTTCATTGCTTAAACCTTTTCAAGTATTTTTATTTACTTTATTTGATATTTATTTTAAATCAACTCAAACAAAAAGATATAAAAAATAGTTTTTTTTGTAATTTTAGTTCAATAAATTAATTTGCTAGCTAGAAGAATAAACAACTAACATTTATAATGTGTATAATTGAAATCAAATGTAAAAAACAATGAAACAAAGCACCACAAACAGAGAAAATAGGTCACTAAAATATATATTTGAAAATTTATATTGTTTTGATGAACTTGGAGATACTATCTTCTTCATAAAAATATAATTTTAAAATTCCATATAATTTGATATCATTCTTACCTCCTGGCTATTTTTATTTTTATTTTTAGTTCATCACACTTCTTTCCTTCTTCGTATCAAATTAACCTGTCAATTAAATCAATCATTCAAAAATAAATAAAATATAAAATATAACTTTTAATTAATATACATAAAAAATTTTAAAAAAAATTCTATACAAACTTGAATAATCTCTTGATTAAGTACTTAAAAGATAAAGTGGGGAGCAAGAATGAAAGATTAATTCAAAAAATTATGAGGTATTTTAATAACAGTTCAGAGCACAAAAAATAATGGTAGTAAATGAAATCAATTATGAGAAGAAAAATTAATGTTAATTCATGTTTTATCAAATATAGGTATATTAAAGTTAAGAAGTTAGAATTTTACTTCCAACTGAAATTGAACTAAAATTTTAAAAGCAAATTAATAACATATTTTTTTATATATTTAAAAAATTAAATTGTAAAATCCATTTATTGCTATCTTTATCCTTATCACAGATATACCTATGCAGAGATGGTTCTATAAAAATAGGACTAAATTGTTTAGTTTTTTATTTTTAGATCTTTTAACTTTTAATTCTATTTTAAATTTAAATTTATTTATTATTAAATATTTAATTTTAAAATATGATAAATTTTTGGATAAACTTTAACCAAATTGATAAGGTTGGAAGAATATATAAAAGTAGGATTCCTTCAAAGAAATACTACTTGTAGAACTTTAATTTGATTATCATTTATTTATAATGACAATGATAATTATTATTATTGTTAATATTTTTTATGTTGCTGTTACTACTACCATTATTATTATGATATTTTTATTTAATATCAAAATTATGTATATTTAAATATATTTATAACCTCTAAATTTAATAAATTTATAAAATATTAAGATCCCATTTAGAATACTTCTTTCATTGATTTTTATCGATAAGATTGGAAAAATATATAAAAATAGAACTCTTTTAAAGAAATACTACTTGTAGAACTCAGGTATGATTACAATTTTTTATACTAATAATTGTTAATAATAATAATAAAAAAAGTTATTTTGAACTCTTCAATAAAGATCTAGACAAGAGTGATAACTAAATACTTCTAATA
>JBDJHY010259205.1:0-10531 GCA_039654485.1 Withania somnifera
TTCTAAAGGAACAATTAAAGGTAAAAGCGACTAATATGGCATGGACATAAATAAAGCAAAAAGAAGAACCCAAAAGGCCCCTTATAAAACCACTGGGTACAAATAGAAAGAAAACATACAAAACCTACTTGATGCCCTATACTAATGTAGGCACAAACAAGAAGACACCGTGACTCCTCTTTAAGCCCGGCAAGCACAACCAACATGAACAAGATGAATGCACGGGGGTGAGAATAAAAGAATTAAATGCATAATTGCTCGAATTATGAGACCGTACCTCTAGTATATTTCTTAGGGCCCGCACCCGAGTGCCTAAATGATCAAAAGAAGTCCCACACCTATCAATCTGATATAGGCCCACGCTAAAAGCTCGGTCTATATTGGGACTGCGCCCTTCAGTAATCAAGAGTAGGCTCGCACCTTATAATTCAAGGCAGGGTCACTCTGTACAACCAGTCTATACCGGGACCTTGCCCCTCAGTAATCAGGAGTAGGCTTGCGCCTCATAATTTGAGGTAGAGCCACACTGCAAAATTGGTCTATATCGAGACAACACACCTCAGTCCCAAGAGTAGGCTTACGTCTCATAATTCAATATAGGATTATGCTTGTAAAATTGGTCTATATCGGGACCTCTCCCCACAATAACCAAGATAGTACCCCGTGATAGTCAAAACTCTTTCCATTTATACCTTGAAAACAACGTCTAATAGATGGTTATGGCATATACATACATATAAGTAAGGAAAATTCTTTCAAGTTTAAATACAATAAAAATTTCTAGTTTTAGTTACCCGAGTTGGTATCCCATTTACTATATCTCATGTAGCGCCCGTGCTTATAATACCAAAACCAAATATCTAAAATGCATGAACGCCAGACATCAGCATCACGAATAATTCTACTGTGCACTAGGATCGTCCAGAATCCATCATCTAAGTACACACCTTGCTCATTGGATATGAACAAGTTACAACATAGCCACAGGGTCCAAGGCCTCTTGCAGCAAGGCTAGGACACCCACAAGTAGCCTAGTACCCTCTATGTCCCACCACGGGACCCCCGAGAGCAGGTAAACAAGTATAGAAACCAATAAAGTAGGGTCTCCAACGTATAAACCATATTGCATAGCTAGACATACCACATAAACACCCTATAATAGTCTATTCTAGAGAAGGTAAGACTAGCCTACCTTGGTGCCGATGAAAGTCCTCAAAAAGCGTGTAACACCAAGTTAAAGTTTTGAAAGAGCCTAAATCCTATAGACACTATCAAATTATATATCCAGGGGTTAAAAGATGAAGAATGACACCCATATTGCCAAGTGCAATTGGGGTTAGACATCGAGATTAAAAATAGGCATGTGGGCCCTGCACCTAGAAAAATAAACTAAAACTAATAGGTGGTAGGCCTCGGGTCAAAGAACACGTGGTTCAAAAATGAGCTCCATTGGACCTCCGAAAGGTCCTCAATTGGCCAATGAAAGTTTAGCATTTTATGAATAAATCTTTTAAGAACAAATTTGAGGAATCATTGTGAAAAAACTAACCCAAAATGAGTCAAAAGTTGCAAGAAATGTTTCCAACAAATTCCAACAAACAATGCCCAGCTACCAACACAAAATTTACCATAATTTATCTGAAAAATCCACACCTACCATTAAAGCCTTATACATGAGCTCTATGGAAGAAGAAGAAGAAGACTTCTTACCACTTTTGAAAACAAGTTGCTAAAAGAAGACCCCTGACACTCCACCATCAAGAACTAACAATTTGCGATTAAGAATCACCCAAAGGTTGTAGGGAAAGAGAGATAAGATAGTATAGGAAATGGGTTTGAAAAGATGGAAATAACATTTAAATAGGACTAGCGGTTGCCAATTTATCAGTCAAAAGGGAGATAAATCAGTTAGCACCTGAAACTTTAATAACTATTCCAGAAAGAGGCTTAAAATGGAAATAGAGGCCAATTTTGATGAACCAAATATTCAATTTTCATGGAAAAACATATTTCAGACTCAAATGAATCAATGAAACAACAAACAGAGGTCATTTAAGCAAAATGAACCCCCAACATAAACTGAATAAAAAGGCTCAACTTTCTACCTTCCACATGGATCCTCAAAGAAAGCCCGAGCACCACCGAAAGTGCACCAATGACAAACTAGACCAACATCGCCATTTTTGAGCTGATGGAAGCGTCAGAATCCTGATTTGACACTATGATCTTCTTAACCTATCCAGGCTCCAAAATTAACTCTAAGTGAACTGAATTTCCACAAAACAACTCAAACTCAAAATAAAGACCCTGGGACATGAACTAAAGTTCCAAATAGACAAAAGTAGGCATTTTAGAGCTAAAGTAACTATCAAAATCTAATTTCAATCTCATTTACTACTGAAAGGCAAGTAGATGACCATGCGGGTCATTACATCATTTCAAGCTATCAAGGATATTTACTTAGTGGATGATCTCAAACATAACCTCTTCAGCATATCTCAAATGTGTGATCGAGGGAATGAAGTCTTCTTCACTGTTGCTAAGTGTTAGGTGAAGGATGCTTAAACTAGATGCATGGTTCTCAAAGGAAGAAGACGTAAAAATATATACGAAGCTAATATCATAGAGACACAAGAAACAAAGCTCATCAGTATCAGTGTTATATATCAAAGTCACCTACTCTAGAACAGAAGACTAGGACATGCAACCTTCTCTTTAATTAACAAGCTGACAATTTCCTAAATGGAAAATGCCAGAGGATATTGTATGTGATTCTTGTGCCAAAGGAAAATATGTGGGTCCTAATTTAAAGCTAAGAAGGTGGTGATCACTACTAAACCTTTATAATTTCTTCATATTGATATCTTTGGACTTATGAGAGTGTAAATAAGAGAAGAAAAAAGATATTTATTTATAATAGTTGATGATTTATCAAGATTCAGTCAGACCTTATTCTTAAGCTACAAAGATGAAACTTTCAATACTTTTTAGATTTTTGCAAAGATAGTACAAAATAGACTCAATTTTGTGCTAGTGAGCATAAGATCTGATCATCGATTTGAGTTTGAAAATATCAACTTCACAACCTTTTGTGTTGAAAATGGAATTGATTTTAACTTATTAGATCCTAGGATACCACAACAAAATGGAGTTGTTGAAAAGAAGAATAGGTCACTAGAGGATATGGCCAGAAAATTCTCATTGCAAGTGGTCTTCCTAAAAGCTTTTGGGCTGAAGATGTAAACACTTCTTTCTATCTAATCATAGGATTATAATTAGGCCATCATTGGATAAGACTCCTTATGAGCTGCTGAAGGGAATAAAATCAAATTTCACTTATCTTAGAGCTTTTGGATGTAAGTGCTTTATTCACAATAATGGCGAGACTTCTCTAGGAAAGTTTGATGTAAAATTAATAAAGGAATATTTCTTGGATACCCTTAATCAAGGCATATAAGGTCCTCAATAAAAGGACAGGTTGTGTTGAGAAAAATATTCATGTGATCTTTGATGAATAAACTACCTAGATAGAGAAAGAGAATCTGATGATCATGGAAGCATTGGTTTGGTCCCTAGTTCAGAAGATGAGCATGATGTGGAAAAACCAGCAATTACTACTGAGGCAGTCAATATAAACTCATAAGGAGCATCAACTGCAGAAGACACTCCTTATGAAATTTTAGAACTAGGACCATCTACACATATTACTGGAAGATATTGGAAGCATAAAAGCTCAGATCCATTAGAGAACCTAATCTTTTCTCTAGCCTTAGAAATACAGAACAAATCAAAGCTCAAGAGTATGTGTGCTCATTCATCCTATCCATCACTAGTTGAACCGAAGAACATCATGGAGGCTCCACAAAACTCTGACTGGATTTGGCCATGCAAGAAGAACTAAATTATTTTGAGATAATCAAAGTGTGAAACTTGGTTCCCAAACCCATTAAAAGAACCATTATTGGTACCAGATGGGTTTCCAAAAATAATCTAGATAATCATCGCAACGTTATTGAAAATAAAGCTAATATGGTTGTTCAAGGGTATAATCAAGAGGAAGAAATTGAAAATGATGAGACATTTTCTTTTGTGGATAGAATAGAATATATTAGATTACTTATTACCTTTTCAGCTCAAGAGCACTTTAAGATGTATTAGATGGATTTTAAAAGTGCCTTATTGAATGGATACTTAGAAGAAGAAGTTTATGTCAAACAACCACCAGGACTTGAGAGCTTTCAGTTCCCTAATCATGTATTCATAGTGTACAAAGCACTTTATGGTCTTAAGTAAGCTCTAAGGGCTTTGTATGATAGATTATCTTCATTTTTGTTAAAAAATAGGTATAGAAGAGGTAAGGTAAACAATTAAAAAGGGATGAAAAGAAAATTTTCATTGTTCAGATAAATATGGGTGACATAATATTTGGAGCTACTAATGAACTCTCTATGTGTATAATTTTCAAATCTAATAAGTAGTGACTTTAAGATGAGTATGATGGGAGAACTAGACTCCTTTCTAGGACTGCAAATCAAGCAATTAAAAGGTGGTACTGCTATTCATCAATAGAAGTATGTGAAGGAGTTTCTTAATAAGTTTGATATGAAAGGATCAAAAATAAATAAAAACCCCCATTTCTACTACTAACAAGATCGATTAGGATCAATCAGGGATTTCTGTGCCTGAAGCTAAGCATAGAGGGATGATTAATTCTCTTCTATACCTACTGCAAGAAGACCTGATATTTTTCATACAACATTGGACTGTGTGTAGGATTTCAGTCTTCTCCGAAGGAATCTCATCTACAAGTTGTGAAGAGAAATATAAGATATCTAAAAGAAACTTAGAATGTAGTATTATGGTATCTTGTTGGAGAAAACTTTGATCTAGTTGGTTATGATAATGCTTATTATGCTAGTTTTGTAGTTGATAGAAAGAGTAATTCAGTAATGGATCACTATCTAGGACCATGTATCATATCCTGGGTTACAAAGAAACAAATTTCTATGCATTTTCAACTACTGAACCTGAATATGTTGCTGTTCTTATTGCTCATAGTTTCTTTGGATTAAGCAAAAATTGATGAACTATGGGATAGACCCTGGGTGTAGTCCTATCTTATGTGACAATATATGTGAAATAAACATGACAAAGTGTCCATACAACACCAAACAACATCATTTTCTTAGAGATAATATGGAAAAGGGATTGATCAAGATGAATTCTTGTGGAACTAATGAGAAGATAACTGATATATTTACAAAGGATTTTAGGAGAGAACAGTCTGAGACGAATATATTGTGTCTTGGTCTTATAAATCAGCTCTGAAGATTATTGATAGTTGACTATTTTTCTATGGTTGGATGAAAGACATAGTAGCTTGTTATTAATGATCAAAGTAGCTAGCTCAATTCTTGTGTCTTTTAGGGTTACAATTAAAGCATGTAATAAATTTATGAGGAATATGGACAAAAAATTAATTTAAAGTAAGAAAAGGTTGAGTCAAGAATACTTGAGAAACTTAGTTCTTATGTCAGGTATGCACATCCTTGTAAGAATACTAATTATTGAGTTGTAAATATATTTTAAATATTGTTTAATTTACCAGAACCTTGTTCTTATCCTTATACCTCACTTAAATAAAAAAACTGACACATTAGAAGAAACGAGAAAGGTATAATTTTTTTTTCATAATTACCTGTTTCAATTATCCAATCAAATAGATATTGCTTCCTTTTATAAGTCTAAAACCATCCAACTTCCTTACTCAGGAAAGAGGTTAAAGAAATCACGAACTCACATCATCAAACCCTCATCTTTACAGACCATTATTCAAATATTTCTTCTTAATCATCTTCAATTGCTTGTGATAAACCCTTATATTCTTCAAACACAAGTAGGCGGTTTTTTGTGCAATCTGATGAAGAAAATTCACGAGAAACTGTATAGATTCATGTGCAAAGTCTACCAAGGTCTCCTTCTCCTACTCTTTATTTGAGAGAGAACCCAGGTCATCTTCTCTTACTACACTAGTTGTCCCTCCTTCATAGAACACTTTAACAGATCAAGGATTCGACAACTAATTCTCTTGATTACTGATGGACTTATGATGAGGCTACTAATGAAGTAGTAAAACCCTTTTCTCAATCTGAGTCTGCAAAAGAGGTTTCTATTCAAGAAAAAGAGTATGATATGATAACCACCCGTTACTAGGGTTTCAAGAAATATTTTGTATTCAAATACAACTCCTTTAGTACCCCAAAGACGTCTTCAAGAAACCAAACCTCTCATTCTTCCCTACCTCCCAGAATTCATAATACTAGAAAGAGGGATGTAGATGTAGTTACATTGGCTAAAGAACAAAAAAGGACTAGGATAGATAGAGGTAAGAAAAAAATAGTGGATTATGATTAACCTATTGAGTTGATGAGAAGTAAGAAGCTGAAGAAGTTCCCTCGTCTCAAGATGAGAGTGAACTAAAACCTAAAAGGAGCTATCAAAATTTCTTGGATATGCGGAAAAAAGTTTTGTACAGAGCTCAGACTATTGTGAAGGTAGAGGTACTTGATCTTAAGGTAATTGTAAACCAATAATACAAGATTTGATAAAACTGTTTGATTATCAAGTGTAGGGGAATTTACTTTGATTAGTTGATCCTCTAATGTTTGAGGATTTGGTGGCTGAATTTTGTATTGATATAAATGTGTTGGAGGATGGAGTAGTGATTTCTAAGGTGAGTAAGGTGGAAATTGTATTAGATGCTGCTAGGATAGGTGAGGCCTTAAAAGTCCCTAATATGGGAATGGACTATTATGATCACAATTCTAATAAGGATTGTCTCTTCACATACAATTACACTGAGGGAAAGGTTCAAAAGCATCCTAGAAAAGTGTTTAAGAAGGAGAAGGGGCTAACTCACAAATTATTGTTTGAGTTGGTGAACAAGATTCTGTTGCCAAGGGATGGTAGGAGGCATGAGTCAAATTATAGGGATATATGGCTCATTCATGTTCTTGAAAAGCACGAGAAGTTAATTTTCTTTATTTGATTGTTAAATATATGGAGAGAGTTGTGTTCCCTAGGCTAGGACAACATAGCCTTTTATATGATATTTTCTCGAAAGAGGTATTTAGAAGTTTTGGAGTGAAGTTGAAAGGGGTAAAATATATCACCATGAATTATAAAATAACTATGAAGACTTTGGGTAAATTTAGTTGTTTAGAATGAAAGGCTTCTACTATAAAAATACTGGGAACTTGTCCCAAATGATGATGCATCTGCATGAGTCCTAGGATAAGAATGTTAAGCTAAATAAGGAGTGTCACAGGTTGAAGTAACAACTAGAAGATTCACAAGATTAGGTGGATTCTCTAAAATATGAGTTGATGAAGCAACAAACTGCTCATTTTACTAGCATGCAGAACTTGATACAGTTGATTTCCAAGTCCTCCACTCCTCCTGATTTCAAAGCCTATCCAATCCTACTACTATCCCATCTCTTGTCTTGTTCCTTTTGGGTGATTAAATATTATTTGATTGTTACTTACTTTGAATGTTAACAAGTTTTGTTTAGGGTCTGATTGATGGCTTAAATTACTGGATGTTTCAATATTCTTACTTCGCTGACTATTTCTTATATTGAATGGCATTTAATGTTTTTATTCTTCTTGATTTTATATATGTTTGTGATTTGTAGTTGTTTAGGAACTGAGTTTACTATTTTGCATTATTATGTACTTTCTATGATTATTTTTTAATGATTATAAAAGGGGGAAGCTATGATGAAAATATAAGTAAAGTATGTGAACTGAGCCGAGCTGAAGTAGATGGAGTATGTGAAGGGGGGGGGGGAAGCACATATTAAGGGGGAACTAGAACTTGTGTTGGGAAACTAAAATTGGGGGGAACTATATTGAAAAGATACTTGAACTATATAGAGTTTGTCAATCAAAAAGGGGGAAATTGATAAGTCTACATGGAGTTTGTTTTTATGATTGACAAAGTATACAAAGTATCCATTTGAATCTTTTTATATATGGAAGTCCAAGTTATATAAGGAGAATAAATTTCAAATATGGAAACAAGTCATACAAGAAAAACTTTCATAGTTACACAAGTAAAGAACCTGTTTACCTATTAGGAAAAGGTTTTCCTTTATTGTGCAAGCTAGGAGAAGGTCGAGGGTGCAGTAACTGAGTATTTGAAAGATCTATGGCAAGAAAAAGAACCTATTTCATATTTTAAGAGAGCATTATACTCAGGCAATATCGTTCGAGTGAAAGTAGGAGATTCTGAGTAATCTTTGTTGTTGTTCTTGTGAGTGTTATTGTTGAAAAGTGAGTTTGTGAGAGAGAGTTAGTTTCAAGAAGTGGTTTGTACTTTTTGAAAGAGAGAGAAAAGTGAGTTCTGAGAGAGCTACAGTTTAGTGATTATTGACTTGTAACCATAACTTAATTTTAAAGTTAGTGGAGTTTGTTCGTAGTTTTTTACTCCTATTCTAGGAGGTTTTTTCCTCGTAAAATCTATCTTTTATTAGTGCAATAGTTATTTTACATTTGAGTTAAGAACTTAGTCCTCACACAAAGCAGTAAAGGAACTTAGTTTCTTTTCAATGACAATATCTAAATTTGTGGAAAGCATTTTTTTCTTCACGCCAAACACAGTATAATTTGAAAGCAGATCTAACGAGGAAGAGGGAAAGGATTTATACATGTTGTGTAATGATCCACATGGTTATTTACTTTTCTTTCAACTTCTTTTGTGTTTAGATCTTCCTTTTAGCTTTCCCAAGTTATTTATGACTTTATAAGACTGTTAGTTTGGTTTTCTGGCAGTTCTATATCTCGTTATCTCAATTTTCCTATTTTAAGGCTCAACCTTGAAATAGTGGAGCTCGAGTGTAAATTCTTAGTAAACATTCTCGGAATCATATTTTTTGACAGTTTTATTAGTTCTGGAATGCCAACTTTTATCTGGTTTGACCTTTAGTTCATGTCCCAGGGTTTTTATTTTGAGTTTGAGCTATTTTTTGGAAATTCAGTTCAGTCAGAGTTTATTTTTTAGCCTGGGTGGGATTCCGATGATCAGTGTATTAGATTAGAATTTTGACACTTTCACCAGCTCTAAAATGATGATTTTAAATTAGTTGGGTCATTGGTGTGCTACCGTAGGTCCCCGGTCTTATTTAGAGGGTCCTTGTGGGAAGTTAGAAAGTTGAGCCTTTTTATTCAGTTTGGGTTGTGGGTTATTTTTTCTCAAACGACCTTTATTGGTCATTTTGTCAATTCCATTGAGTTTGAAATATGTTTTTCAAGAAATTTTCATATTTGGTTTGTTAAAATTAAACTCCGATTCCATTACGAACCTTTTTTTTTGGAATTTTTGAAATAGTTTTCAAAATTTGTATATGCTGAACAATTTATTGACCTTTTGACTGATAAGTCGGTGAAGGGTCTGATAAATTGGCCAGGACCGATTAATTGGTCCTTTTGACCGATATATCAATTAATATTGGGCTTTTAGAAAGCTTATTTCTCAGCTTCTGCCAAGCAAAAACCCCCGTGATTTCTCCTTTTTTTACTCAGCTCTTGGTCAATTATTAGGTATTTTCAAGGAAAATTGTTTGTTCTTGTTGGTGGACTTTTGGGGGTCTCTATTTAGCACCTCATTTTTGAAATTGGTAAGCATTCTTCTTCTTCTTCCTTGGAGTTCATGTATGAGGATTTAATGATGGGTGTGGATTTTTTTGCTAACTTGTGGTTTATCGTGCATTGGTAGCTGGGCATTGTAGGTTGGAAGCTGTGGGAAATGTTTCTTGCAATTTTCTTCTTGTTTGAGTTAGTTTTATAACATTGATTCCTCAAATTTGTCTTTAAAAGATTTATTCATAGAATTCTAAGCTTTCATTGGTCAAGTGAGGACCTTTTATAGTTGCAATTAAGCTTATTTTCTAAACACGTGTTCCTTAAGCTAAGGCCTACCTCTTGGTATTTTTTATTTATCTTTTTTGGGCTGTGGGGCCCAATAGTCTATTTTAAGGCCCGATTTTCGACCTAGATTGCACTTGGAAATATGGCTGTTATTCTTCATTTTTTTACCATTGGATATATAATTTGATACTGTAGAGCAAATTCAGGTTTGTTCGAAGGTTTGAGCTGGTGTTACGCATTTTGGAGGACTTTCATCGGCACCTAGGTAGGCTAGGTGATAACGCTCAAGTACACCTTTGAAACAAATCAACTGTGTACGCAGTCTTTGTCAAGTATAATTACCCAACAGAGTCGGCGTCATATCCACAGGGAACAATATGAAGGCAATTGAGTATGAACGGAAAACCAAAGCACAATTATTCGGAATCGAATGGTCTAATACAGAATGGGGGGTTTGTAATTATAAGAAAGGGGGTCAACTAATCTAAAACTAAACTATAAGCGAAGATTTGACCAAAGGCTTCACCACCAAGTCAAGAGCAAACAACACTAGGGTGGTTAGTTCTATCAATGATCCATTATAATGAACTAAATACTAACGC
>JBDJHY010259226.1:0-10531 GCA_039654485.1 Withania somnifera
TTTTTAGCTACAGGCCCCACTTCCCGACCTTAGTTTCTGGTATGATATGGATCTTTTTATTCATATTTTAATATCAAAACTTGTAACTTGTATAATTTTCGGAGAACATCAATTGTGTTGAAGCTTCAGGTCCACCGTGTGCACAATTTAGAGATTTTCGCAAGCGTCAAAGTAGTCTAGGTTTATTTTCTGTATTTTAGACTGGGTTTATATTAGTATGCTTGTGACATGGCTAGCAGTGTGGGATGGGATATTTAGGTTGATCCTCATTTCTCTATTGTTATTCATTATTAGATGCGAGGGCTCATGAGAAGGCATAGAGGGTGAAGGGTTGCATGTCCAAGTCTTGGCCCACCATGTGTAGGCCACTAACCCCGAAAATCATTTTATCTGTTACACGATGAGTGTGGTGATGTAAGCTCTTAGTTGGTGGCCTTTGTCCGATCCTAGACTCCATTCATTTTCTTTTTTCATTGTTATTTATTTTATTACTGCTACTATATTGATACTTCATACATATACTGTTTCATTTTGATATTTGCACTAAAGGGCTGGGCCCTCATTTGATAATGGCACTATACATTTGGGCCCTCATTTTGATATTATCACTAAGGGATGGGCCCTCATTTGATATTGACATTAAATAGTTGGGCCCTCATTTTGATATTGGCACTAAAGTGTTGGGCCCTCATTTTGATATTGTCACTAAAGGGCTGGACCCCTTTTTTACTACTAGCACTAGTAAGGGGTGTGTGCCGAGGTTGATACTATCTACTTTGCTTTCTTGCACTCCTATGTATTTTTCTTAGTATGGTGTGTACTCACCGGGCTTAAGGGGGAGTCATGGTGGGTTTTGTTGTGCTGTTTGTGCCTACCGGCAAGATAGGGCGCTAGTTACGACATGCTGTGCTGGTTGTACTTACCGGTGGTATGGGATTCCGTTGGGTTCTTGTGTGTTTACTTTTATTCCATATTTAGTAGTATCCTTCTATTTGATCCTTATTCGTTGTTCTTACATACATGGTATCTTGGTTACTGGGGTTTGACGGAGCTAGAGCACATCCGTACCCATCATGGTTAGTTCTTGTAGTTCTATATTAGAACTCTTCTAACTATTATTAGTTTTACTGCTTCCTTATTATTTTGTACTATTACCAACCCGTTTTACTTACTTTCTTTATTACTCGTATATTATTCTCAACCTATTCGGCCGATGATGTCTACTGGGTACCTTGTTTGGTACTCATGCCGCATTTTTGTAGATCTAGCTGAGTGCGAATATTACGGTGAGCTTTGCCGTCCGAGCTGACTATGACGTCCTTGATTCTGGCTTGCTTTATTCGGTCTATAGAAGGCCCTGTATTGTATTATCTTTTATAGGAGTTACCTTGTATTTCATATCTTTCGATTATTCTATATACTAGCTCCATACACCAATGACACCAGGTTTTGGGATTTGGGTTATGTATGATTTCCTTCTGGTTTTCATTCTTATGTCTTGTTTATTCCTTTCTTTGTTGCATTGAATATTTTAAGAGTTTATAGCCAACTGTGTATAGCTCCGGGCGGTAGGGTTAGGCTTCTTATCAACAGGGTTGTAGACGCTATCATGACCTAGATTTTTTGGGTCGTGACATTATATCACCGTGTATAGAACATTTTCTAGGTTTTGTAGTACCAAATAAGGTTCAGACCAATGGTAGAAAATGAAGAAACAAGCCCAGAAAGTTTATATAATATAAAAAACTTTATAATTAATGAGATATCAAGAACTTTCCCGGTAGAAATGAATGTAGAACCACCACAAATCAATATTACGGATCAAAACTATTATTACAACCCCCTAATTAAACTAATTTTCTCAATTGTAGAGGATATTTTTTAAGGAAAACGTGTGCTGCCAATTTCCTTCTATAGTAAACATATATAATTACTATCTATATACATAACTATTATAGACTAATTAAGGTTTTAGGTAAGGTAGGGTGGGGGGAACGATTATGTTTTTAGGGAATCTTTAGATTAAATAATTTTTATTTCTCCCGATTTTTAAATACTCGGGTATCGTAAAAACTCATTATTACATAACTACAATATTTTAAAGATATAAAAATTAGTAGAAAATTATTTTTAATAAAACCTACCCCTTGAAATATTAAATTTTCAACATAATTTGATATGCTATCTACGATAATATTAGTACCTTGTAACTTTTTGCAAAATAATAAGGTATGAGACTAAATTATTTCAAAAGACTATTTTATAAGCTTTTCCATAATTTAGAAAGATGATAAAATATATATTTATTTTTTATTAAACAAAGAGACATAATTATTATTTAAAATAAAATGATTTAATTTAGCGGTAGCACACCACAACTGAAAGCCCAGACTTAGAAGCAAAAGTCCCTCTAGAAAAAATTCACGTTCCAGAGATAATGGAACTTTTAGATTTTAATTTTGAACACATTTATGAGGAATTTATTGTCGAGTTACCAAATTCCAAAATTAAAACTCCAAAATAGAGAAATTGAGATAAACATGAAAAAATTGGCAGGGATCCAAACTATCGGTCTAACCAAGTCATAAAGGACTTGGGAAAGTTACAAGAAGGCCTAAACACAGATAAATCATGAAAGACAAGAAAATGACCCCAAGGTGATTACCACATCCCCACTAAAGGAACTTTCGTCTGTTAAAGTTAAGAAAGAAGGGAGTAAAGGGAATACCTAAAATTCAAACAAATAAGGGTACTAGGCTAGCATATCCTTCTCTGTCTCCCAGGTAGCTTCCATAATTGGAAGATATGCTCAACAAACTCTCACGACAGTTACATCCTTGGACCTGAGTCGTCTCACACCTTTTATCAATAATGGCCTCAAGAAGCTCGACACAAACTAACCGGTCTTCCAATCAAACTGACTCATATTGAAATATATTGGAGGGTTCTGGTACATAACAATGAGGCATAGGGAGTTGAAAAACGGAAAAACCGCTACAAAATCTAGAGGTATGTTCAATCTGTAGCCAACATAGCTAATTTTCTCTGTAACCTCATATGGCCCCAATGAACCCACAAAAAGTTGAGTTTCCAAGACAAAATCTATGGATGAAGTCTGTGGTCTGGACAACCCCTCTGTAAACTTTGTGATATATGTAATCTATCCCGAATAAATCTGACTCTATCTGTAACATCTCAAATAAAATTTGAATCTGAGGTCAAGCCTCGTCACAACTACATCAACCAATCAGCGATTTGCAACATTTACCATGCTAAACCTCAAACGTTACCATTTGAACACTAGAATAGCAATAGTCATCATAAGAAACTCCATCAAGGCCAAGTGTCAACCCCAATTACCACCAAAATCAAGGACACAAGCTCACGGTATATCCTGAAGCACCCAAATGATATTCTCGGAGTGGATGTTAGTGAAATCAGTACTGTACTGTCCTCCTAAATCGATAAGTGAGCTAAGTGCTTTTGTCTAAAATGATGGAAATTGGGAACCTATGTATGCGAAGAACCTCTCAAACATACCTAGTAGCAAAACTCTCTATATATCTTTGCTATGCTTAGATATATAGAGTATTTGTTACAATTGGCTTCACGAAGAAAGGTCTGAACACGATAACTAACCCTATAATGATAAAAATAGTTGTCCATCCATAGCACACCATCAAAACCCAACAAATCCCCATACAAGAAATATTAAGACCACTAGCGCCAAAGGCAAAATCGACCAACATCATCATAAACACAATAATCCAAGAGCAATTGATACCAACCAACTAACTAACAATACCAAGTACCACAAACAGTAGTTATCCATGCCTAAAAAACCAACCCTACTTACGACCTAAAGACTAAAATCAGAATGACTATCTAAACCTCGATCGTCAAAATGAGTCTACCAATCTAAAACCAACTAGGAGTCATCCCAAAAAAGACATCTAAAACATAAGGGAATGATTACCTTAAGATAATCTGATATTCTATCCACATACTATTAACAATCTCGGGTCGCGACTGTAAACTCAATTGTCATTATCTTATATCAATACTGTGTAACAGACCAAGGCACTGCTATACCCAAATCCAAAATACCTGAAACCAGTGGTCATCACAAAATTAAGAACAATAATGAATTCCAACCACTCATAACTTCCTGAAGCCAAGTTCCCATAACTCAGAATCTAAGAGCCTCCCGACCCCCATATGAAAGAAACGTCTAGTATCACTAAGGCCACCTATCAACATAAGGCTCAACTCCATTATTTCACAACACCTACAGGCTAAACTAGCCATGCAACCAAAATCCATCATTAGGATCCCCCATAAGGAAGTTCCCTCCTCGTACACGGGGAACCAAAAGGATCCTACGAAAAATATCAAACACTCAAGATACAATGAAATAAGGGAGCACAAACCTCAACTATGATATAGTAAGGCCCATCTAAATGGAAGGTACTCAACCTCTGAACCACAGACCCACAACATAACGAGGAATCACAGGCACTCCTTGTACTAATAGACATGACTCAACTCATCCAATAGGAATCACCACCCAGGTGCCACCAAACAACCACATCAAAGAGGTCCACAAACATCTGAGGGATAAAAGAAAACCCAATTTATGAAACAACATCAACAAGGAAAAATCCATTCAAGCTAGAATAAATAAAATAGTAAAAAATAAACATACCCACCTAAGCAGGTTATAGAATAAATTAGTGTATTAAATAAAGCTTGAGGGTAACTCACCTGAAACAGCTTGCACCATATCTCAAGATAAAGGATGGGAAATCGTTAGAAGACTCTATTGACCTACCTGATCAAGATATCCATAATTGGGGAACTCCCTAGACTAGTAACGAACTCCCTCATAAGCATAACAAGAACCACAAATACCACCGCTCGCTCTAACTAATTGTTGAGGTGAGGCTGTAATTGTTGTTTACTAAATGGCTTGGTACTTCGAAAACTCTCCAGACCAATGTCCTAGCTCATAATACTCATAAATAAATTGGTTCCTTATCTAAATTGGACCACAAAATTAGCTATTCTGGCCACCACCGTCCTACTAACCTGAAGACGTGCCATTAACATATTGACTGCTTTAAGTACTGACTAAGAAAAAGTTTGAACAAGTAGACTGGACTGACCCAACTGGATTTGTTGGCGCTTTTATCTCAATCGTATCCTTCACTCATGAAATGGGTATCACCGAAAATATCAATAGAACTCAGAGGAAAAACCGAGAAACCTAACCTAAACTCTACCTACTCATCCCAAGCTGATGTGACAAAAGAGCCACAAGAAGGGGGCAACCCATGGCCTCGTGCTCGAACACACCACATATAAATTATTCTCGAGATTTTCATCCCTTTGGTCCCAAAAGGATCACTACCAACCCTCATCATTCGGTGGACTCCCTAACCACTAACCCCATAAGACTCATGGCAAGCCTTATCAAAGCAAATAATTGTCTGAAGATTTGTCCGAGGGTATGACCTATCTCTATAAAATACATTGTCACCATGAGGAGAATTAAAATAAATCCTCTGAAGAGTTCCATCACTCTTCTGTATCTCATGACATATGGTGTGGGGGTCTATCTGGTAGCTCAATTGGTCAAATTTGATATTCAAGTATCTACTTTTGATGCATGGTCGAAAGAACTTGTCGAGTGTTATTGGATAGTCCCAAATGGTCAAAGACCATAACTGGAAGCCAACAACCTCATTCAAAATCGATGCACCTATAAAGACACCTACTAGTGCCTCAGAATAAACTCTAGGGTCCTGTGGAATTGGCATGACCATAAGTCCTGCAGAAGCCTGAGCGACTCCTGAACTCTTTGGCTAACAATGTGGTCTTCTGGCGCTCGATTCTGACTCTAAACCTCTGGGAATCCACATAGGAATCTCACTGGTGCCCACCGGGGACCTCTTCCTTGTCATATGAAAAGAGTAGAGTCGAATGAGATGATAAGAAACCCAAAGATTGTACAACGCACGTAATAATTAAAAAAGTGAGTCTTTCCTAAAAAGTTTCATGTTGCCTCCCGAAGTAGGATACAAACTTCTACATACTGATCCGTTAGACTCTACCAAACACTTTCTCCTACAGCCAGAGATATCGGTAAACCTAGAGTTCTAATACCACTCTGTCACGGCCCAAAAATTGAGTTGTGTTTGTGTCTACATCCTAACCCCATCACTGAGCACTAAGCGGTAGACCAGTACCAAGAAGCAACAAAAAATTAAAAGGGAGATGAATAGAAGAACTAGAAGGAGGACACAAAAACTCCCTAGAACCTGGTATCATGGTTGTAGAGCATCTATTAGAATAAAAGTACAAAACATAACCCAAAAAAGGCAAAACTACTAGGTAGTAATCTTGAACCTAAATTAGGACAACTCTCCACTGGAAGAAGAAATGGTCAACAAATATGCCATTTTCTCATCGTGTTTCCGCAATAACTCCAACCTATCCTACATGATCTTGCTCACCCTACTAACTCATACTAAGACCTATATCATAAAAAGATGCAAAAGAGTAGTGTGAGTACCAAAAAAATGGGTACCATTAGGCATCATAAGCCGACTAGGCAAAAATAAGCATAAGATAAAGTAAAATATGATCACTTAACAGGAATAGAAAAGAATAATAGTCACATAATAGATGGCTATAACAAGGTAGGACCACCAATCAAGGTATGAATACAGGAATCCTAAATCACAAAAAAATAATGACAACCATAGAACTACAACATAACCAGCATAAGGAAAGACCATTAACAGAATATGAAACTGGTTACAAGCTAAGTTATCATCAAATAAATCACAAAACAAAATAGTATCCGTAGATTATAGAAAAGAGAAAATAGAGTCTACTAGAAAACAAACCTGGCGAGCATCCCATAATACCGGTAGGTATAACTAGGCAACCAAGTAATCCCAACAAGGACTTGCTCCACAAGTCTTGAAGAGTACAAATCAAAGCATAGGGAAATAAAAATGGGTGCTATGAAAATAAAACAATGCCCATACGCACCCTCCCTGGTACATGATTCAACTAGAAGAGGCCCGTAGAAGGTTTTCATGTATACTTATCCCACCTACCCACGTATACCCCTCCCTTATCTATGCAATATACCTAAAGCATAGTGCCTCAGGTTAAAGGGTCCGTGGAGGGATTCAATCCCACATCAAATTCTTCATAAGAATTTCAACTAGTGGCAGAGTCATTAGGAAGAAATGAAAAAATCGAGGCTCAACCCGTATATCATAGCTCAGTGGAAAACTCAGGTCCATCCAATTAGGCATATAAATATCACAATAGAGTCAGGTGCTTACATGTAGCCAATACCCAGAAATCAGAGTGACAATGAGAAAATATATCAGATAGTGCGAGAAAATAGATCCATACTACATCGCAGTTATGGATACAAATAATACAGATATAGGATAACCTGTTTCCTATTATTATACTGCCAAGCCAAGATACCTGTTAAATATTACTGCATGTTTGTGAAACACAGATAAAATAGCCTACCTAAATTGGCTCTAAGCCACCACTCCAACAATCTAGGGGATAGCTGCTAAGCTCTAACCACTAGTGTAATCCTTACCCAACCTCACTATGTTTTATAGACAGCATGAAACCACTCAGGTGGCGTGAGGTAGCCTTAGGGATATAGAAATAACAAGTACGGGGCTCCAAACTAGTAACCCAGCCTCGAGCTAGAAATTTACTAAACATATGTATTACTAAATACCCAATCTAAAAAAAGTAACTCATGTGGAACTGGCATGACCTTAACTCCTGTGGAAGCCTGAGCGACACCCGAACTCTTTTGTTGATAATGTGGTCTTTTAGTGCTAATTCTGACTCTGAAACTCTAGAAATCCACACAAGAATCTCAATGTTGCCCACCGAGGGCCTCTTTCTGGTCATATAAAAAGAGTAGAGTTGAATGAGATGATAAGAAACCTAATGACCATACAACGCATGTAAGAAATCAAAAAGTGAGAGTGTTTCCTAAAGAGTTCCATGTATCCTCCCAAAGATCAGATACAGACGTCTACATACTGATCTATCGAACTCTACCAAACACATTCTCCTACAGCCAAAGACATTGATAAACCTAGAGTTTTGATACCACTCTATTACAGCCTAAAAATCAAGTTGTGTTTGTGTCTGTATCCTGCCAGTAGACAAGCCAAACCCTGTCGTTGAGCACTAAGTGGTGGACCAGTACCAAGAACAAAAATAGGGGACATGAATAGAAGAACTAGAAAAAGGACATAAAAATTCTGTAGAACCTGGTATCATAGCTGTAAAGCATCTATTCACAGAAAAGTAAAAATCATAACCCAAAATAGGGAATTTCTACTAGGTAGCCATCCTAAACCTAAATTAGGACAAATCTATACCGGAAGGAAAACTGTTCAACAAGTACACCATCTACTCACCGTGTCTCCATAACAACTCCAACCTATCCCGCATGATCTCGCTTTCCCTACTAACTCATACTAAGACTTGTATCTCGGAAAGATGTAAAAGTGTAGCATGAGTACCAAAATCAATGGGTACCATTAGGTATCATAGGAAGAAGAGGAAAAGGTAAGCATAAGATAAAGTAAAATATGATCACATAATAGGCAGAGAAGGAATAATTGTCACAGTAACAGATGGAAATTACAAGGGAGAGCCAACTATTATGGTATGAATACAGGAATCCTAAATAACAAAAAAATCATGACCAATATGGAAATCCAACGTAACCAGCATATGGAAAGACTAATAAGAGAATACAAAACCGGTAACATGCTAAGTTAATAGAAAATAAAGCACAAAACAAAATAGTATCCACATACGACAGAAAAGACAAAACAGAGTCTACTAGAAAACAAACCTAGATGGCATCCCATATTATCAATAGGTATAACTAGGAAACCAAGTAACCCAACAAGGACTTCCTCCGTAAGTTTTAAAGAGAACAAATCAACGCATAGGAATGCAATGCAAAGAGGTTCTATGAAAATAAAATAGTGCTCATACGCACCCTCCATGATATATGATTCTACCAGGAGAGAACCCACAGAAAGTTTTCCTGTATACTTATCCCACCTATCTATGTATACCCCTCCCCCATTGATGCAACATACCTTAAGCATAGTGTCCCAGGTTAGAGAGTCCGTGGAGGGATTCAATGTCACCTCTAATTTTTCATAAGAAGGTCAACTAGTGGCAGTCATTAGGAAGAAATGACAAAAACCAAGGGTCAACCCGTATATCATATCTCAGTGGAAAACTCAATCCCAGAGAATTAGGTAAATAAATATCCAAGTGCTTAGATGTAGGTAATACCCATAAATTAGAGTGACACTGAAAAAATAGATCAAATAGCATGAGAAATTAGATCCATACTACACCGCAATTGTAGGTACACATAATGCAGATATAAGAGAACCAATTTCCTTTTCTTATACTTCTAAGAAAAGTTACCTATTAAAATAATACTGTATGCTAGAGAAACACAGATAAAACAGCCTTCCTAAATCGGCTCTAAGCCACCACTCCAACAATCTAGGGGAGCTGCTGAGCTCTAATCACTAGTGTAATCCCTACCCAACCTCACTATGTTTTATAAACAAGTTGAAACCATGCAGGATGAGCAACATAGCCTTAGGGATATAACTACAAATTAGAACGCCACCAAGATAGGCAATAGACTAATGCAATAATAAGTACGGGGCTCCAAACTAGTAATCCAGCCTCCATCTAGAAATATACCAAACATATGTATTACTAAATACCCAATCTAAAAATAGTAACTCCTATTGAACCGGCATGACCTGAACTCTTATGGAAGCCTGAGCGACCCTCAAACTCATTGGCTAATAATATGGTCCTTTGGAGCTTGATTCTAACTCTGAAACTCTGGAAATCCACATGACTATATTACTAGTGCCCACCGATTGCCTCTTCCTGGTCATATGAAAAGAGTAGAGTTCAACGAAATTATAAGAAACCTAATGACCATACAACACATGTAAGAATTCAAAAAGTGAGAGTCTTTCCTAATGAGTTCCATGTAGCCTCCCAAAGATAGGAAATAGACATCTACATACCGATCCATCAAATTCTACAAGACATTTTCTCCTATAGCTAGAGATATCGATAAAACCTAGAGTTTTGATACCACTCTGTCATGACCCAAAAATTGAGTTGTGTTTGCGTCTACATCCCGCTGATAGACAAGCCTAACCCCATCATTGAGCACTAAGTGGTGGATCAATACCAATAACCAACAAAAAAAGAAAAGGGACATGAATAGAAAAACTAGAAAAAGGACACAAAAACTCCCTAGAACTTGGTAACATGGCTTTAAAGCATCCATTCATAGAAAAGTAAAACAAAACAACCCAACACAGGGAAATACTACTAGGTAGTCAGCCTGAACCTACATTAGGAACACTTTATACTAGAAGGAGAATTGGTCAACAAGTACACCAACTGC
>JBDJHY010259236.1:0-10531 GCA_039654485.1 Withania somnifera
ACATTTTATTTTAACCCAGTCGGCCGATGATGTCTACTAGGTGCCTTGTTTGGTACTCATGCTACACGTTTTGATCTTTTTTATTGTGCAGATACCGGCAGGGTCATCAGTGATGACGAGATCGTGTAGAGTAGACCTAGATGACTTATAGAGATTACGGTGAGCTTTGTCATCCGAGTCAACAATGGTTTCCTTGACATTGGCTTGCCTTATTTTGTCCACAACAAGCCCTGTATTGTATTATCTTTAATAGGATATTTGTATTTTGTATTTTTCATTTATCCTGTATAGTAGCTCCACATGCCACTGACAGCAGGTTTCAGGATTCTGGTTTTGTATGTTTTCCCTTTTGTCTTCCATTATTATGTATTTTCTATGTTTTCCTTTGATTCTTTGGTTGTTTTAAGAGCTTATAGTCCATTGCACGTAGCTCCTACAGAGGGTTGTTGACGCTATCATGACCCGAGATTTTAGATCATGACAAAGTGGTGTCAGATCTTAGGTTCACTTGTCTCATTGGCATTCGAGCAAGTATCTAGTAGAGTCCTGTGGATTGGTGCATAGACAACCGCATCTGATCTTTGAGAGGCTACGGGGTACCTTAGAAAACACTATCCTACTTCGAATCCTAGCATGCGTTATTATTCGTACTTTTTTGGAAATTACCTTGACCCTATTCCTTTGCAGATGGTCTATACCAAAGGATCTTTAGAAGATCGAGACCTCCCCCCAATGAGCTAGGAAGAGGTAGGGAAGGATGCCCCGCCGATTGTTACTGCCCCAGCTACTTCATAGCTATAGGCACCCTTCGTACCACCGTCGCAGCCTGTGCAACCATCGCCTACCATGCTCAAAGACTTATTATGGTAGATGCTCCAGATGCTAGACGGTACAGCGGTAGACAGGCCACAGTCATCTGCGCAAGGAGCGGCACAGAGTGTATCACCTTCCCCAGCTTCTATAGCTCCAGCACCTCTACAAGCAGCACAATCAGTTTCACCGTTCAAACTACTGCTACCACCCCTGCACTAGTATTTGCTTCTTCTATACCCATATTTGAGGTGCGAAAGATGTGAGACCATTTCCTCTGGGTTACTCCTGCCAGATTTTTGGGAGCATAGGGGCAGGACCCCCATGATTTTGTTACTATTTCTAAGGAGTTCCTTTAGACATTTGAGATTCTAGACTCTCAGGGGTAGACGTTACATCCTATCTACATAAGGGTGTCACCAGTCAGTGGTGGTGGACTTTTTGAGATTTTAGACCGCCAGGGTCAGCTCCACCTACTTGGGGGCAGTTTCGAGAGGTGTTCCTAGCCTAGTATCTGGTTTGGAGTCTCCGTGAGGCATCACAAGCACAGTTTAAAGGTTTGAGATGGGGTTTGATGTCACTTTGGAGTACGAGACCCGGTTTATTGAGTTATCCAGACATGCTGGAGATCTGATATTTTCTAATGAGGGGCAGATTCGCAGCTTTGCCCACGGACTAAGGCCTGATTTGTAGGGCCATGTTGAACTACTTCTGGTTTTACAGCAGTCATTTTTTGATATTTCTAGCCATGCTCATCGCATGGAGACCTTGACTTGCCAGGCCAAAGGGGGTGGCAAAAAGAGGCAGCACCATCAGGGCGGGTTTTGGGGGTCCAATTCATAGGATCATCATTTTGGTCAGAGATTTCAGCCCGGTCGACATCACCAGGCCTCCAGCAGCGTGGTTAGTAGCCAGCCTATTAGGGGCCCCATTTTGAGTTTGCGAGGCCCTACCGAGGGGTCCCATGGCCAGTTTTGGGCAGGTGATGTATGTTATAAGTATGAAGGCTAGGGTCACTATGCCTGAGATTGCCACCAGTGTAGGGCCTCTTAGGCCACAGCGCTACCTGTTCAGCCATTGCAGGAAGTGCCACCAGTCAGAGGTGGGCCACTAGCCTTTCGGGGAGTTAGGGGAGGAGACTGAATGGCCAGAGGTAGAGGAAAGGACATGGGTGCATAGCGGGAGGGGAAGCAGCATCAACTCTATGCTATTCCTAATAAGGCCGAGGCAGAGGCCTCTAATGCAGTTGTTACAGGTACATTGTTTATATTTGGGTTTTTTGCACTGACTTTATTTGATCGGGTTCTTCCCTCTCCTATATTCTTTTATTTTTCTTCAAGATTGGGTGATGATAGTGAGCGATTTCCTATACCTTTGAGTGTATCTACCCTGGTGGGTACAGCCCTAGTGATGGATTGGGTATATAGTTCATGTCGGGTGACTATTCAGGGTCACAACACGTGTGTTGATTGAGCTAGTTATGTTAGATTTTTTTATTTGATCCTGGGATGGACTGGTTGTCCTCTTACTATGCTTTCTTGGATTTTTATGCCAAGACCATGACCTTATCCATGCCTAGTGTACCCCTTATAGTGTAGTGTGGTCCCACTAGCCATTTATTAGTTCGGTTTATTTCCTATTGTCGAGCCTGTAGACCTGTCACTCGGGGTTGCTATGCTTATCTGGCCTATATTAGAGATGTCAGTGTTGAGTCCCTTTCCCCTGATACTGTGTCAGTTTTTAGTGAGTTTGTTGATGTCTCCACTTCCAATTTACCAAGCCTCCCACCTGAGCGGGATATAGATTTTGCTATTAAGGTTGAGCCGGGCACTAAGCCCATTTCCATCCCTTCATATCATATGGAACTGGATGAGCTTTATGAGTTGACTATTCATCTATGGGACTTGCTTGATAGGGGTTTCATCCGTCTTAGTGTTTCGCCGTGGGGTGCCCCGGTGTTGTTTGTTAAGAAGAAGGATGGTCCCTGTGGATGTTTGTTGACTATAGGCAGTTGAAAAAGGTGACTATGATGAATAAGTATCCTCTGCCTTGCATCAATTATTTGTTTGATCAGCTTCAGGGATCCACAATATTCTCTAAGATTGATCTAAGATATGGCTACCACCAGGTGAGGGTTCGGGCTGAGGATGTCCCGAAGATTGCTTTTTGGATGAGGTATGGGCATTATGAGTTTCTGGTGATGTCATTTGGGCTGACTAATACCCCTACAGATTTTATGGATCTGATGAATCGGGTGTTTCGGCCTTATCTAGATTCATTTGTGATTGTCTTTATCGATGATATACTAGTCTACTCGTGGAGTTGAGTGGAGCATGAGGGCCACCAGAAGATTGTGTTACAGAATTTGAGGGTTGAGCGACTCTATGTTATGTTTTCAAAGTGGGAGTTTTGAATAGATTCTGTCTCACTTCTGGGCCATGCAGTATCGGGTGCTAGTGTTAGTGTTGATCCGGTTAAGGTTGTAACACTCTTTGATTGGCCTTGACCTATGACCGTCCCTAAGATTTGTAGCTTTTTGGGGTTAGTTGGGTATTATCGACATTTTGTTCAGGGTTTCTCTTCCATTACAACCCCCTTGACTAGAATGACACGGAAGGATGTGCCCTTCTAGTGGTCAGCTGAGTGTGAGGCCAGCTTTCTGAGGCTGAAGGAGTTGTTGACCACCACTCCGGTTTATGTTCTACCTAGTGAGGGCCAGTCGTTTACTATGTATTGTGATGCCTCGAGTATTGGTCTGGTTTGTGTTTTGATGCAGCATGACCATGTCATAGTGGATGCATTGAGGCAACTAAAGGATCATGAGCACAACTACCGCACCAATGATTTGGAGTTGGTGGCGGTAGTATTCACACTTAAGAGTGGGAGGCATTACCTATAGGGTTCACTGTGAGGTATTCACATCACCGTAGCTTGCAGTACATTCTGAGTCAGAAGGAGCTTAACTTGAGGTAGCAAAGGTGGGTTGAGCTCCTGAAGCACTGCGACCTGACTATTCTCTACTATCCAGGCAAGGCTAACATGGTTACTGACGCCTTGAGTCGGAAGGTGGTGAGTATGGGTAGCCTAGCTATAGTACTTGCTTCTAATAGACTGCTAGCTCGAGATGTACAGTTCTTGGCCAACATACTGGTTAGGTCTGATCTCTCAATGCCAAAGCTAGTTATTGCCTGTATTGAGCCCAGATCATCTTTGATTGACCAGATCTGACAGTGCCGGTATGAGTATCCACTTCAAATTGAGGGAGAGGGACTGATAGGGTGATTTTAAAATAGCTAGTGATGGTGTATCATGGGTTCATGGCCTCTTTGTTGTTCAAAGGGTTCAAATATAATTCCTACTCTGTTGCGTGAGTCCCACTTCTCTAGATACTCTATCCATCTGGCTGTTTCAAGGATATATCGTAATTTAAGGCAGCACTACTAGTGTCGAGGTATGAGGAGGTCTATTGAGTCCTTTGTGTCTCAGTGTTTGAACTATTAGTAGATAAAGTTCGGGCACCAGAGGTTGGGTGGTGAGATGTAGAGGCTCCCTATCCTTGAGTAGAAGTGGGAGAGGATTTCTATGGGCTTGTTCACTATCTTTCCTTGTTCCTCCAGAGGGTTCAATTGCATATAGGTCATCGTGGATCGGTTGACCAAGTCAGCTCACTTCCAACAAACTCATTTGACCTGCGGTGCTAAGAGGTTGGCTGAGTTATATGTCGCGAGATAGTTAGAATGCATGGGGTATTGGTGACTATTATTTTTGATTGAGGTACACAGTTTACCTCGCGGTTTTGGAGGTCGATTCAGCGAGAGTCAGGTATAGAGGTTTATTTGAGTACATCATTTCATCCATAGATAGATGGGCAGTCTGAGAGGACCATTCAGGTACTTTAGGATATGTTGCATGCCTGTGTTGGAGGCCTTGTACAGAAGGCACTATAGATTGTCTATTGGTTGGTTTAGTAGCGGCGAGGTTCGACTTTAGAGTTCTGATTGGTTCTGCGATACTACAAATCAAGTCAAACTTATTTAGGATAGGCTGCGAGCAACCCAGAGTAGGAAAAAGTCCTACGTGGATTGTATGCTTTGTCCTATTGAGTTCAGTGTTGGTGACTTGGTTTTCTTTAGAGTCTCGCCCATTAAGGGCGTTATGAGGTTTGGTAGACGGGGAAAGCTTAGCCCCAGATTCATTGGGCCGTACGAGATCTTGTAGAGAGTTGGAGAGGTCGCCTAAAGAGTTGCCTTGCCACTAGAGTTAGCTGCAGTCCATCTAGTTTTCCATGTATCGATGCTCCACTGCTATGTACTAGACCCGTCTCATGTCCTCCCTCTAGATGATGTGCAGGTTGATGACACCCTGACCTATATTGAGGAGCATGAAACACAACATTCTTCTAAGTTATAAAGAGTAAATGGAGCCATAATACAAGAGAAACTCTTAAAAAACCTTCTATGATCCTTCTAACTCCAAAAAACTCTGAATCTCAATTGGTGAAGTAGGCCTCGACCAATCTCTAATCACTACAATCTTTGCTAGATCAACGTTAATACCATTCTTGGACACTATATGTCTGAAAGTACCACTAACTATGAAAGAACTCAAACTTTGAGAACTTAACTTTCAACGCCTCCTCTCGCAACCTCTGAAGCACAGTCCTCAAATTCTAAATATGACCTGCCTCGTTCTTGTGATATGCCAAGATTTCATTGATGAACACAATCACAAAGTAATGAAATTAGGGATAGATACCCTATTCATAAACTCTAAATGACATCAACAAGAACTTAGAATGGCCTTACCTTATTAAGAAACTTGAATTAGGGAAATTTAAGGCCCTAATCGTCAACCAATGATATGTCAACCACAGGTTAATCTTAGCGAAAAGCGTATCAGCCTGCAACCTCTCAAATAAGTCATCAATATAAGGAAAAGGATAATTATTCTTGATGTTCATCTTGTCCAACTTCTTGTATTCCATCAACATCCCCATCAAATCATCCTTCTTCTCCACAAATAACACTGGAAAACTAAAATGCAACACATTAGGCCAAATAAACTCTTTAATCAACAAACCTTCCAACCAATCCTAAACTCTTTCAACTATAACAGATCTATACAATATAGAATATGCTTAGTTCTCAGCTCCAATTCAATCTCAAAATCAATATCCCTATTTTTAGGGATGCTTGAAAGGTCAGCCATAAACACATCAGGGAACTCCCTAGTAATGGGAACAGACTCTAGTGAAGGATGGTTAGCATTGGTATCCTAATCAAATAACAAATAATATAAGAACTCCTTCTTAACCAACCATCGATCTTAAAGAAATAAGATAATCTATGAGTATACGAACCTCTAGTATCTTACAAGTCTACCCCATAGATAAAGTAATAGTATTTGCATGACAATCCAAGACAGTATTATAAGGAGAAAGCCAATCCATCCAAAATTCACATCAAAGTCAATGATATAAAGAAGTACCAAGTCTACCACTATATCATAGCCCAACAAAGAAATAATTTAGGATTGGTACACTCGATCCACCACTAAGGATCCACCCATGTGAGTATACAAATGGATAGACATAAGCATAGGATCAAACATCATATCAAAACCAATAGGTAAATATATAAACACATAGGATTAAGTGTACCCTTTATTAAATAGCACAAACGAAGGTTGATAGAAAAATAGGATGATACTTGTGATTACTATAACAGAAGTATTAGCTCAATTATACTCAAAAATGAATAACACTGGGTTTGACCCCTTCCAAATTGAGTTTTACCATGGCCAGTACTGCTACTAGCCTACTGTTCCCCTCTACCTGGTTGTGAACCCCCATCTACCTCTAATCGGAGGAGCTTGTTCTCTCACTAGAACCAATGAAGCCTGCAGAGTCTCCCACTGAGTACATCGTGTACATTATCTCATCAAATATCTTAGATCACCATAGGTAAAACAAGATCTGTTGATAGAAAATTGCTATCAGCAATCCAATGAGTTAGAATGGACCCCTCGACTTGAGTACCTACACTGAGACTCGTGAGAAACTCCCTTTGCACTAAGAACTCTGGATGTTCTAACTACTTAAAGAGGCATGTAAAGCCACTTGTAATGGGACACGATGATGAAATTAACCACCTCTATGGAAAGAGCCCATGTTTCCTATAGAGGCACATAAAAATGTCCTAAAGTATGGTACCATTGTCCCAAATATCGCTAATCTCATTATGTCTCATTAGGTCAAACTCCTTGGCAGCCTCTACCACCTCCTGAAATTTATCCCCTTCTACGCTACTCTGAACACTACAATATATATAGGGTAAATTACCCCCCCTCATAAATCTACAAATCCTTTCCTTCCCATCCTGGGCGATTTCTAACTCATGTTTGGCTAAGGTATAATAGTGAGACTTATACTCAGACACAAAAATACCCTACTATGATATTATCTCACATATGTGTCTACGCTACTCTCTCATGTTGTGATGCACTTATTGGGGATACATAGGCACTATCGAACATCCCCCAAGTAATAGGAGGTAATCCGATAGGTATGGCATCTAAATAGACCCTCAACCAGTGCCTAGTCAGGCCGTATAATTGAAAAGTTGTAAAGTCTACCCGGTTTATCTGAACCAACCCTGCAATGTTCAATACCTCATAAAATGTAGAAAGAAACTCGTGCATCCTCTGTCTGCCAACCCTAAATCTTAAGTGGGTCCATCTTTCAGAACCTCTCATTAGATATTGTTGCTCATTTGACATAAATGATATGAATACTCTTATAGTCCTAATCTCAAGAAAGGATATCAAACACAGGGATTTGCTACTAGTCTGTGGTCTGAGCCCCAATTTTTTTTAAAGAATGTTAGGGGTTAACCGTCTCTATGATATGCCCTCAAGAAAGCCTAATACTAAAATTATTATACCTAATATAGTAGTGCTTCAACATACTCCTTATGTATCTCCTTATCATCCCCAAACATACTCAGGATCAGGAGAGGCTTCTCTATCACGCCCTCTAAATGGGGAATCTCCTCTAGCTCGGCCCATACCCCTACCACGGGAAGCAAGCTCTTTAATAATTTGGTCCTCTCTTTCAATGGTAGCTCTGGTCCTAGCCATTTGTCAAAAGAACAAGCAATGAATCAGCACATAAAAAACCAACCATGCTATATAAGAATGGAAAAATCAAAGGAAGTTACCTAAAGTTTCATAACTTCATAAGGAAAAGTAATGGATGCCTTCACATTGATCCGTAAAACTCTATTAGACTTGTCTTGTATATAGTGGAACCTACGAAGCTACTGCTCTTATACCAACTTTTCATGATCTAATAAAAGAATATAATGGAACCTATCTCACTCACCATGATAGTTCATCAATAAATAATGAACGAACAAACAACATAAAATAATTGTGAAAAAATAAAAAGAATTAGTGAGAAGTTAAAAGGTCAAACAAATATAAATCCTTCAAAACCAGGTATCCATTGTATTTATACAAGCCTCTATAAATATTCAATATAACTAATAAGACTCAAAATGTGTTTAATAAGAAATAAAGATACAACAAAAATAGTTAATACATCCAAGGACTGCAAGCAGAATGAGAATTTACCTCGTTATATCTCAATTATTTCACTAGATTTATGTAGAAGAGGACATCACAAAGTCCCCAAACTAGTACCTCCACAAAAAGTATGGAAGAACAAGTGTGAGTACAAAAACAGTACTCAGCAGCTTCCTCGGCTAATCAAAATATTAAGTGATGATGAAAACTCATATCATCCAACAAATAACTACAACTTACACACAACACTTCTAGCAACCAGAACACAGTATATACAATAAAAACCAACAGCAAAGTAAAAGTTACCTACAGATTCTAAAATACCAGGTATAAATGAAATAAATATCATGAATTAGGAATCATCAAGATATTGAATCATAATCCTTTAGGTACCTACAAATCATTACCAAGAAACCTAGTTCAAAATATCACTCGGATAGATAGAATCAATAAATGCACTGAATTGGTGTAAATGCAATGTGTAATCAAATGATGATGTATGTATGTCCTATCAGTATACACCTACTTCCTATAGAGATTATTAAGGATGCATGGGGGATAGATAAGCCATGCACTCTGATATATGCCAGGCAGAGACGAAGGACCATCACATAAATATCTAGTAGAGACTTCATGTTCTAATATTCATCATTTCCTCAATAATATATATCTGGAAGAACTCAGATCCCCAGGTCCCCAATGTCATAAAAGATACAAGTCAAATTCCATGAAAAGTTATTCGAAAATAAACACAGTCAAATGCAACCTTTGAAACTGGCACTCAAATAACTTTACAATAATATCAGTCTATCATAGACAATCACAAGTAATTCATCCTTACTAATCAATTCATCCTCCACAAGGCATCACAATACAATCTTAATTAAAAAAAGTCATCATACGAAAATTATAGTACAACTCAATTTCCCCAAAATAAGCCATCACATGGCACTCATGATATAATCGCATGTCAATCTAAATAATCCAATTTAAGGCATCACAACAAGGATACATGTCATAATCAATTATCAAGGGATAATTCAACAAGCATTTTTCTCTAATTTTGTCCCATCATATTAGACTCTAGTGTTCGAGTGAGTCTTCTTCATATTCACTGACACGAACACCACCAAGTATCCCCATTGCACTCATTTACAAGAACTAAGGACATAACACGTAAATACGTTACTAAAAATCATTAAAACTCAACTTGACTTAATGGGAGTAAATGCAATAATGCAAAAAACTTTACCTTTATTTGGTCTTATGCACGAGAAAAATCTATTCATATTCACATTACTAACAAGAAAATAAATCAATAAATACCAATATTACTATATTTTGATGTTTATTTAAGATTTTGCCCTGGGCCTCCAAGAGTAAAACTAAAATGTATCTAAAAACGTGTTACCCATGACTTGGAGAGTTTAGATAGAAGTTTCATTTAGAACTAAATCAAATTCGTGGTCCAAAATCATTAAGCTTCATTTTTAAACATAGACCTAAAAACATTAGCATTGAAAATTCTAAAATTAAATGAGAAAATCATGATATATTTGACGAAATACTGTCAGGAAATCATTAACCGATTTTTATCCTTGAAATATTCCTCTTTTATCTTTGCTAAATTGAATAAAATTTCTTGATGTTTGAAAAATGGGAAAATATTCAAGAAATGGGCTTAAAATAGTTAATTAAATAGTGACTCTTTCACGATCGTATCATATTGACCGCGATCGTGGACCGGCCTAAACAAGATTCAACATGAATATGACTGTGTGGTTGCAATCGCAAAGCACTGACCAAAAATCAGTCCAGAAGTAAGAAAAACCAAACCTACCTGAATACCGGCAAAAATCTCCTACGATTGCGCCCATAGCCTGAACTTCCTCATAATCACATGAAAATGCCTGAAACTACAATAATAGGGATACATAGATCAAAACAAGGAGACCGAACCCATATTGCGTAAAGCAACTCATGTTGAAAAATAGGACTAGAAACGGGCTCGCAGGCTTTGCGGCCAGGAAAAATAAACTAAGATCATTGGCATAATGGACTCATCTCAAAGAAAGCATTTTTCAAAGTTAATGTCAATTAGACCATTGGAAAGTCCTTAATTGGCAAAGCAAAGATT